>JNBR01001476.1:69727-125391 GCA_002081595.1 Achlya hypogyna | reverse complement strand
TTAGACTGTTACGCTTGACCGCTATCGCCCTTCGTCGTCCATGATGGAATGGTACATGAGCGAGATGTCGTCGACGCCGTCTCGCCGGAGTGCGTCCACAATGTCGAGCAGTGCCACGGAGCCAACCCGTGGGGCCATAGCCGCGAGGCGCCGGCCAGGACCGGAAAGCTTGGTGAAGTCGGCCTTCATGGGCGACGCGGTGGGGTGTCGTCGCAGGAAGCGAGCTGACCGAGCGATTCCTCGGCGCATGTGGAACATGATCGACCGCCGTCCAAGAATGACGCTTCCTCCTCCACCGAGTCCACCGCTCTGCCGGATAAGAACACAGTTATGCGGACACAAAACTCGGCCATTAACTGCTCCACTCAGCATGGATCCGATCACCGCCAGTTGCCCGCGGGCTCAATCGTTGTTGGAGGTCTTGGACGAGAGCGGCGACGACGTCGACTTGGAGAGCGTGGAGCGGGCGCCGGACGAGATGGAGCTCGAGCCGTGGGGCACCGCGTACTCCTTGGCCGCCTGCACGATCTGCCGGGTAAGGCGGCGGTCTTCCTTGAGCTTGTTGATCTTCTCCTCCTTCCGCGCCTCGTTCAGTGCTGCGTGTCGCCGCAGCTGGACCCGTCGTCGGATTTCCTCCTCTTCCCGCTGTCGGGCGAGCTCCGCCTTCTCGGCGAGCTTGAACTCTTGCTGGATGATCGACAACTTCGCCTTGTGCTTGTCGGGATCAATGACCCGTCCCGTCTTGTCGATGAGGCCCACATCGTGCAAATGGTTTTGCAGGCGCTGGTTTTCAAAGAAGTGCCGCAGGTTGTGGTCAGCCAGCGCGTTGTACTCAGGTAACTTCTGGTTGTGAGTGTTCGTGTCAAAGCCCTGCTCGCGTCGCTTCATCTTGGACATGAACCGAGAATTCTACGCAGCAGGAAGCACTCAGATGCGCCGTCGACCTCGGCGGCAGTACCTCCAAATGCCACTGCACTGCACTGCAACGCATGACCGGTGGGCTAATAATAGCGCCTGACGCTCGCGCGTCCGCATTCGCACTTAAGCTGTGCTCCCCAGTAGCAGCGCTTGAGTCTTGGTTCTCATACGGCACGTGCGAGCGTAGACGCAAGCTGCCATCCGTCACACTTGGCGTCCATGGTGGTGTCCGGCGGCACCTCTCCGCCCTCAGGCTGCGCTTGGCGCACTTAACGTTATCTAACCGTACTTAACAAACATATTGCTTTTTAACAGGCGTTTTCTGGAACCGAACCGGAGCTATGAGAGTACTGCCTTTAGGCGGTATCCGGAGGATTCGAAGCTCATACTGAAAGCAAGAGGCGACCCCGCCACGTATCCGGACATCGTCACTTGCAGAAAGGTGCCAAAAGTGAACTCGACCCAAGAGCAGAAGCCATGGACGCCTTCGACCACGCCCCGATCAACGCTGCCTACGCGTACGTCGACCAGGGCATGGAGCACACAGGCTCCTCGCTGCCTTCTCCAAGACCATGAGCTCATGAGGCGTCTTGCGTAGTGAATTCCAGGCGGAATACGAGCGCAAGATCCAGGAGACCGCTGAAGCGCACGAGCAGGTCGCGGCCGAGAACCGGGCCAAGGCTTTCGAGGCTATGGAGGCCTTCAAGGCTGAGCGCGAGCGTTTGCGCGAGGCGAAGATCCAGGCGAATCGCACGCTGGAGGCGGCGACCGTCGAAAAGCTCGATGCGGACCTCGTGAGCGCCAACCCGTGGGAGCGCGTGGTTACCCTTGTGGAGCTTGAGTCTATCAAGGCCAAGGCGGCCAAGCGCGTGGCGGCGGAGGCCCGTGCGCGTGGTGAGAAGCCCGAGGCTGCCAAGCTCGACCTTGAAGAGGTCGACGTGACGCGGATGAAGCAGATCTTCCTTCAGCTCAAGCAGGAGCCGCTCGAGCTCACGCGTGGCATTGAGTCGCATTAGAGAAAAAGACATCATGCATGTAGTCCACATCAACACGCCGTAGTACTATCTATTCTGTGGGCTCCATCTTAGCCAGCACTTCCTTGGTGCTGTGCTTGAGAATCTTCCTGATGTCCTTGAGCACTTGATTGCCGTCGAGGGCTACTTCGTCCTCGAACACGTCCTGGAACCGCGAGAAAACGTCGTTGACCACCTCCTTGAAGAGCTCGCCAACGTTGGCGGGGGCCGTGGGCATCTCGGGTCCCGCCAGCAGCAGCTCCTGCGCTTCCCGGCGCAGCCCTTCCGCTTGCTCCAGCGCTCGTGCCGCAGCCTCTTCCTTTGCCACGGCCTCGGCCACGCGGGAGTCCGCCGTCGCGCAGAGCGCACACTCACCATCCGCCACCGGTACCGTCGGTACTTCCCGCAACCGCTCCTCTAGCGCTTGCACCTATGGCGCCCGCTTGAACCTTTCTGCGCCGGCCGTTGTACCTGGTCCGTGAGGGCGCGCACCTCTTGCTCCCGTGCTGACGCCTGGAAGGCCTGCAGCTCCTCCAGCTCGGTGATGCGCTGCATCCGCAGGGTCTTCTCAGTCTCGAGGTTCTCGGCCTCCGCGGCGTGCGCTGCGACAGCCGCCTTGGCCCTCGCGAGATCGGCGGACAGCGCGTCGTGGTCCTCTCGGAGCTCCTCGTACGCGGCTTGGAGCGCTGCCGTGTCTGGGGCGGGCGTCGCAACCCACGCCGCCTACACAAAGAGGGCCGTTGAGAGCCGGTTTCGACCGAAAGCTACCTTTTCTTGGTCGAACGCCTCCTGGAGCCGCTCGATCTCTTGCCGATGGGTCTCGGCAGCCTGCGCGAGGGCGCGGTCGAGGCCGAGCTTCTGCGAGTGCACCTCCGACTCGTGCAGCGACGTGAGGTTGGCCGCCTGCTTCTTCAGCAGCGCAACCTCCTGCTCGAGCATGGAGCGGGCCATCGTCTCGTGCTTAAGCGCCGTCTCGGCCCTCATTCGCGCGTCCTTCTCGAACGTAAGCTCTTGTTCACGCATGTCCGTGTCGGCTACGACGCGCGTTACGACCCCCCGACTTTATCGGAACGTACATGCCGCCTGCTGCTTCTGGTAGAATGCAAACCGCAGCTGCTGCACCTCTTGGTGCAGTCGGCTCGCCTGCGTGAGCGCCGCGTCCCGAGCCGCCGTGAGGTTCGCCGCCTCGGCCTGCGCGAGCGCCAGCTGATCTTTCCACTGCGCCTTCTCCGCCTGCAGTTTGGCCACCGACCGCTGCGCGTCGTCGTACTTGGCCTCGTACGCCTGGAATTGCTGGTTCTGCAGGTTGAGTTGGCCTAGAAGCCGGTCGTTCTCCCCCACGAGCCGCTCCACGCCGCGCAACGTGCTCGTCGCGTCGCTGAGCCCGAGGAGCCCCGTCGTGCTGTTAGGCGCCGGTGGCGCGATGCGGATAAGGTGGTCTACCTTGGTGTGTAGCTCCAGCAGCATCGTGTCGAGCGACTTGCCCGCGGCCAGCGGCCACGTCGGGTACCCCTGCACGGGAGGCGGCATGTACGACGGCGGCGGCTGGTACATGGGCGCCATACCGTAAGCAGCCGAGTCGCGCTTCATCTGGAACGCGCGCGTTTCCTCTGCGAGCTTGGCTTCCATGTCCTTAAGCGCTTGGCGCTGTGATTCGAGCGTCGACGCTTCGTCGGCGAAGGGTACCAGATCGCGCGTCGGTGGCACGGGCGTCGCGACAGGGGCATCGACTGTGGACGGGGCGGTGGCAGGCGCAGCGGTGGGCGGAGCGGTCGCGCGGCGAGTCGGCGCTTCGCCGTCGGCACGATCGGTGCGGATCTTAAGGACTTCGATCTGCACGATGTACCAGTCCTTGCCGTTGGTCTTGGCGGGCGGCGCGAGGAGGATGCGCGTACCGCCCTTCTTCATGCCGACGGTGCCTTCCTCAAGCGCTGCAATGCGCTCGGCCTTGTCGCCGATCTTGAACTTGCGCATGTCGCTGCCGGACGTTGCTTTCTCGAAGGGCGGGTACTTGGTGACGACGTCCACGGGGGCGCAGGCGGCGTTGCCCACGATGCGCCAGACGCTGAAGGCCACGCCGACTGTGTCGCCCGTGTTGATCACGCGGCCGTCCACAGCCGACAGCTCTTCCTTCGTGAGGGTGTCCGTGGCGATCGAGCCAAACTGCCCAGCACCCCAGATGCCCACGTGGATCTTCGTGAGGAATAGCGTCCGAATAAACGTCTGCGCGTCGGCTTCCGACGCGAACCGCGCCGAGTAGTTATCGCCCACGGCGTCGTACAGGTTTACGTAGCCGTTTGCCTGAAGCGTAGCCCGGACCGTCGTGGTGACAGGCGTCAGCGAGATGTGCTCCTTCGTCTGCTTGTAGAAGAGGACCGAGTACGTCGCGTTCGACCCAATGATAATGCAGCCCACGTTCGGGTAGCTTGCCGAGTACTCCTTTCGCACAGGGTCATACTTGTGCAGCTGCACTTGCGCACTGTAGATGATCGCCGGTGTATCCGACGCCGCCGTAGTCGTTGCAGCAGGCGCCGCGGCCCGTGTCGGCTCCTTGGGTGCGCTGTAGCGCAGCGCGTCATTGGTACTATCGCCGCCACCCGCGGCAAAGATCCCTTGGAGCCGCGTCCTCGCTTCCATCGTGTCGCGTCGAAGGCGGAATGTGCGTCGTGGCAAGTGACGACTTTTTTATATTTTGACATCCGGATAATGGCCCAATGTGGCATATGCCGCAATAAGATCTACTTCAGCCACCACCGCGACCTCGCCGCAGTCGGCAGCGCGTCCATTGCATCGAGCTGCGTTTACCCAGGCCACGCAACGCAGCTCCATGACATTGTTGGAGCCTTTGGAGCTACCATACACGAGTTCATTCAGAGTCAAGGGTCGGCAAGGTCTGCGCCAGGCTCCAAGAGCGCCGTGCGCTTATCGTCCGCGTCTGGCTCGTCGCGGAGGTAGCGGATGAGCCCCAGGGTACCGACGGTGGGCACAAGGAGAATGAGGAAGACGTAGTTGTTGTTGCCGTCGAACGTGTTTTGCGCCAACGGGGTGAGGGCGTAGTTGAGCAAGCAAAACACGAAGACGACAATCGTCACAGTGCCCGAGAGGAGACCGTACAGCTTGCTCGGGAAGCATTTCACTACACAGGCCGTTACCACGGGCATGAACCCACGAGCAGCACGCACTGATGTACGAGTACTGGATGGCCGTGAGCGACCCAACGGCGATCGCCAGCAGCGCAAAGCTCAGGATCTGCGCTCGAAGCGACGGAAGCATCATCGATCCACACAGCATACCGAACTCGACGACCGTGACGACAGCGGCTTTGCGGAAGCCGCGGCGCTCAATGATCCAGCCCGTGAACGGCGCGAAGACGAAGGATGAGTTGGACACGAGCGGGTACAGGTAGTTGGTGTAGGTGCTTTGGAGGCTGACGTCGCGCGGCTCGAGCTGCTTGACGATGTTGGGAACGGCGCCGCCCGCGAAGACGTTGATAAGCGTCAGAAACGAACCGACGCACACAAAGACCCAAAAGTCCCGTCGACGGAGCTGCAGCTTGTACTCGGCCCAGAGGTATTTGAACTTGGCCACCTACAGCCGTCGCCAAGTGAGTTCCAGTACAACGGAACGGCGCAGACGTCTGTGAGTGGGCGCTCGAAGGCAAGTCCTGGCACGGCAACGCGGGCCGCTTCCGTGGAAACATGTCGGATAGGGAAGAGAGCGTAGCCCCCAAGGGCGCACACACCAGTCACAATCCTACGGCATCGGATCGAGCAGGGCCAAGGCGACAGTAGAGGTACGCAGAGCCGTAAAAGAAGGTGGCGCGCGAGATGGACGTTCCCAGCAGCACGTACACGTAGCCAGACGCATAGAAAGCGGCGACGAGGAGGCCGCAGTAGACGGACGGGGCTGCAAAGAGTTCTGCAAGCTGAAGCGAGGCGAAGAGGACGCCCATGCCCCCAAAGGCGATCAGCCCGTAGCCGGCTGTGATGAGTCCACCGGTGCCTTGGCGCGCGTCGCCGGTGGCCATGCACACGTTGCCTGCAATCGCAACCTACACGCGCTGCATGAGCCGCGCTTCGACCCCGTCGATCGAACGATGGCGCTGAGCACAGTAGTGTAGCGGGGCCCGACGACGTCGAGGCAGATGCCGAAGACGGTTTGGCCGAGCACAAGGCCGAGGAAGCCCGTGGTGAAGACGTTCTGGAGCTGAACCTCCTGGCTGGGACAGACGGCCGTTGAGTTTGCTGGGCAGAGCGCGTGCCATTGTAGCTCGTCCGCGAGGCGCATGTATACGGGTCCAAAACTACCAACTGTGAGAAGGCAAAAGTGGCAATGAACGGACCCCAGTACGAGACCGCCGGACGAGAGAACGGTCATGAGCGCGGCCAGGGTGAATACCACGCCGCGAGACACGGTGTGCACGGAGCTCATGGGCTCTGAGCTTGCTAAGCAATGCGCGACTGTGTCTCGTGGGCGACAGTCAGTTGCTGCTGCCTCCAAGTGCAAACTCGCCACGATTGGCCGACAAGATGTTGGTCAGCAAAAACTGGCGCCAATTTGCTTTTTCCCATTGCCTCGGATGCCATGGACTTGCTCCGAGCCGGAGCAGTCGTCGAGCACTGCTGTCGAGAACGACAGCCGCGTGCACCCAATGCACGCATTCCGCCTTGGTAGCTAGCTCTACGATCCAGCGCCAGGGACAAGAACCATGTGTTGTCAAGAGGCACTAGTGCTACTGCGTCGCCAACCGGACTTGCAGTCCAGCTCGCGCATTGAACGCACGCAATCAGGTTACATTAAAGAGCATGGGACGTCGCAACCTCACGCGATGTGTGCGGCTTGGGGGTCGTTGGCGATGTCGGCATCTTTGGAGCCGCCCAGAAGATGCGTTTGCTTTTCGTCGCACTCGGCGCCTTCGTGAAGATGACGCGCGAGGAAGAGCACGGCGAGCGTTGGCGCAAGGAGAAGGAGGAAGACGTAGCTGTTGTTGCCGTCGAAGGTCGTTTGCGCCAGCGGCGTCAGCGCATAGCTGAGAAGGCAAAAACAAAAGACGAGCAGCGTCACCGTGCCCGAGAGGAGGCCATAAAGCTTGTTCGGGAAGCAGTCCACTACACAGACCGGTATTATAGCACCGTCCTACGAGCGAAACGCACTGATGTACGAGTACTGGATGGCCGTGAGCGATCCCACGGCGATGGCCAACAGAGCAAAACTCAGGATCTGCGCCGCGAGGTAGGGCAGCATCATGGCGCCGCAAAGCAAAATGAACTCGACAATCGTGAGGTACGCGGCCTTGCGGAAACCGTAGCGCTCAATGAACCAGCCCGTGATCGGTGCGAAGACAAAGGATGAGTTGGACACGAGCGGGTACAGGTAGTTGGTGTACTTGCTTCGCCGCGCCGCATCGTTGGGCTCAAGCCGCTTGACGATGTTGGGAATGGCACCGCCCGCAAAGACGTTGATGAGCGTCAGAATGGCGCCAATAGTCACGAAGGCCCAGAAGTCCCGGCGCCTGATGTGCGTTTTGTAGCCGGCCCAGAGCCCTTTGAACTTTGACAGCTAGATGAGCAGATGAGACGCTGCTACAGCCCTCAGGAGGCGGTGCGTACGTCGGCATGCGGGTGGCCCCAGCCGAGACCCGGTGCGGTGACTGTCGGCGACTCAGTCGAGACGTGGTGCACCGGAAAGAGGAGGTAGCAGGCCAAAGCCGAAAGGGCAATCACGGCGCTACAGATCCATGAGCCTGCAGCAGACGGACAGACGTCGGCGTACGCGTAGCCTTGGAAGAAGGACGCGCGGGCGATGGGAATTTCCAGGAGAACGTAAATGTATCCGGACGCATAAAAGGCGGCGACGAGAATACCGCAGTAGATGGACGGTGTCGCGAAAAGCTGTGCAAGTTGAAGGGATGCGAAGAGTACGCCCATGCCCCCAAAGGCAATGAGTGCGTAGCCGGCTGTGATGAGTCCGTCGGTGCCCTGGCGTGAGTCGCCTAGCGACATGCAAACGTTGCCTGCTATGGAGAACTACCGTGGAGGTGTTCATCAGAGCCTGGAGAACGCGCGAGGCTTACGATGGAAGCGATTGTTGTCGTGTAGCGAGGGCCGACGACGTCGAGGCACGCGCCAAAGACGGCTTGGCCCAGCACGACGCACAGGAAGCCCGTGGAGTAGACGTTTTGCAGCTGCACCTCCTGGTCCGAGCACACTGTGGTGGAGTTGGTCGGGCAGAGCTCGTGCCACTGCTGCTCGTCCACTAGAAGCGTGTAGACGGGCCCAAACCTGCCCGCGCACTGAGCTGCGTGATCATGATACTGGTGCATACCCGAGGACAAGGCCTCCCGATGAGACGATGGTGAGAAGCGCAGCGAGGCCAAACATGACTTCTCGCGGCATGGTCACCGCACCCCAAGACATGGTCGTGGCTTGCGGAGGCAGAATTCAAAGTGAGCCCATGCCTCGTCGCCAAGGACCAGCGGATCAGATGTCGGGCGCAGCGTGAAAATCACGTTTCCTCGCAGTTTACTTGCTGGGGACGTTGGTGGGAATGGCAATTTTCACACTGATGAACCATGAGTGGCTTGGGTTGACTCGATCCCACCGCCTGTCGCGATGTATACGCAGTCGATGGAAGCGCTGTCGTCTTCTTCAAGCTGGTCCGAGATCACGAACGCGTCATGCACCTCCGAGGCGAACGTACGCGGTGCCTCAGAGTGCCGCTTGCGGAACGACCACCTTCAATTTTGCCACGTCATCAGCATTGCCACAGAGTTGCCAACATCGCTAAGGTGTCGTGAACGGATGTTTGCAGGAAAGAACTTCACGGGGAACACTGAAGGAACCAATTTTGGATCATGTTAAGCGTCCTTGGATCTATTGCTGGAAGGCTAATGCAGTGATGCCTCGAGAGATGGTCGGGATGGCCCTTGGGGACGAGGAATGCACCGGATGGGACCAGTCGTATGCGGCGCCGCCGGTCTGGGTGCCGAGGCAGTCGATGGCGTTGCCGTTCACCAGGCCAGCAGCCTCGACTGTCGCGGCATTGGGGAGGCGGTTGCCGTGGCGGAAAAAGCGGTAGAAGCCTTCATCCACTCGCTTGAGCTTGGCGTACTCGGCGAAGACGCGCCCGAGAACAGTGGTCGACTTGACGCGGAGCGTCACAGCGTCGCCATTAGCGTCGCGCAGGACGAGGGCGAGGTGCTTGGCTCTGGGAGCAGCGTTAAGGATGTCTTTCTCGCCCTCATCATCGCGCTGTTGCGGCGAAGTACGGGGCGGCTCTGCGAGCACTGGCCGCCTGGGGCCAGGGCGGGCCAGCTGCAGCGAACATTGTACCAGCGGGCCGAGGTTGGGCTCGTGCTTGACTTCGCCACGTTGCGGCGGATGGATGCGGCGTGGCGGCACGACGTGGTTTCTTCCAAATTGCGACGCAAGTACTCGGAAGGGCGATGGCTTGGGCCTTACTGGAGCAGTTGGGACCGCAGAGGATGCGGATACTGTATTGCTTGCAGTGTCCTCCTGGGAGCCATCATACAAAGGTTCAGTGCACGGCGAAGAATCTGCCGTGGATCTTTGAGAACGGACGACACAGTCGAGAGAAGCTGCGACAGCGCTAGTTTCGAGGTTTGCTGTGGTACGGATTAACTTTATGGCGCTCACACGATCGGACGCGACACCAGTGCGATCTTCGGGGATGAAATTGGAAGCACTTGCGGGAACCAAGTCCGTTTGGTGTGTGACGACAGTGGCGTGCGATTTGGCATTCCGCTTGGAACTGCTTCGCCATGCCTCGCCATGCGCTCGTTCTCCTTCAGCCAGATTCAAAGCTTGCGCTGGTTGGACATCTCTAATCCCATCTGTGCTGTGCCTGTCGGGGGACGATACGGAGGGTGGGCTAGTTTCGACGTCAGGGGGCAGCTGCATCGCGTGTTCTTTTGGGGCTTGCGAAAATGAACGGAACGTTGACTCATAGGCGCTGTCCGGTGGTGTTTCGAAGGCCGAGCGCTGCCGTCGCTTGGGTGTCGGCTCGATGATGAACTCTGGCGTCGGGGGCGTCACCACTCTGCGCTTCCCCGCAAGAAACGACGCTTCGGTCAACGGGGAAGTGGTTTGCGTTACAACGGTATCGTCTTTTGAGAGAGCATGCTCCAGGACTACCATTGAAGTGTCCACGTGCTCCTCCATCGTGCGCCAATCCACAGGCTCTGCATGCCTTGTACCACCGTCCCCTCTGCTCTCAAGGTGGCTGGACTCCAAGGTGCGCTCGCCCAACATGAGCGCAGGGTGTTCATCGCGCCCCGCAGTCTGCGAAGGAAGGGTGCAGGGAGGTGCGCTTCCGCGAGTAGCGTCGGTCATCTGGCTGATGGCGCGTTAAATTGTCAAATGCGATCTTTCCGAAGCTCATCCGGATGAGCGTCGATATAATTGCGGCACATGCCACCTTGGATTTCAATCCAATGAAATGCCTCGCGAAGTACCGATCGCTGTAGGTGGGGAAACATTCGTGACAAAGCTCTCTCCCATATACATTAGCTCACGCCTTTGAAATTCCATGCTCACAAGGTCATGGGCTGCCCAGGATTCACAGTCCAGACGATCTCATCCTCGGCATATGCCACATGCCCATAAGGTGGAGAATGCCGCATTTATTGTGGCGCTTTCGGCATCCATACCTTGGCGCCGTGGCATTTTCAAGTTTTAGATTCGGCATTCACATGTTGACTTGACAATTGTATGCCGACATCACCCGATCGGAGCCCGGCGTCACGGAGGCCGCTCTGCTGATTGGTCGAACGGCCGGTTGTTTGTGGTCGCGAAGTGGGCGGCGGGCGCCATTGACGAAAATGATCAAGACCGCGTACCTCGTGCTCTTCAACGTGGCCAGCTGCCTTGGCTGGGCCTACGTGCTCGGGCAGACGCTGCAGACGCTCTACACCGACAAGAACATCGCCGCCACGTCCGCTGGCCTCTGGGACATCATCGGCGAGCCTCTCAAGATCGTGCAGACCATGGCGCTCATGGAGGTCATCCACGCCCTTGTTGGCCTCGTGCGCTCGCCCGTTGGCTCTACCTTCATGCAAGGTACATTCATCGCAATTGTTGCGATTGCATGAGGCTTATGGCGAGTACTAGTGAGCTCTCGCCTGTGGCTTGTCTGGGCCATCAACGTGCTTTGCCCGGAGTCGCGCACTCATTGGGGCTTTGTGCTCATGGTCATGAGGTAACAACGCACAGATCCAAACACGGTGATGCTAAGGGTACCTATAGCTGGGGTCTCGTGGAAGTCCCGCGCTACGCCTTCTACGCGTTGAACCTCCTCGACGCTGTGCCCAACTGGCTCTTCTTCCTCCGCTACCACCTCTTCATGGTGCTCTACCCGAGCGGTGTCACTGGTATGCCGTCCTCACCGCAACTTCGCACAGGATCTCATGTGGCTGTCTTCTTAGGCGAGGTCACGTGCATGATCAAGTCTCTTCCCCTGCTTGCGTCGGGTGCGTACTCCATTACGATGCCCAACACGCACAACATCGCCGTGTCGCTCTACGTGATCGTTCTCATCATCATGGTCATTTACATTCCGGGCCTTCCGATCATGTACTCGCACATGAACGTTCAGCGCAAGAAGGCCTATGCCAAGAAGAACGAGACCAAGTCCATCAAGAAGGACTAAACTCAATCCAAATACCACAAACAATCTCGTAGACCGTTGTGCATGTTTCGCTCTGCTGGTCCAGCGTCTTAGGGTAGTCGGTGCGATGGCTAGCGTCGGGTAGCAACTTGCCAGTCGAGAACTTCTTCTCGTCGCTGTAGCTCTGTGCCGGGTTGTTGTATTACCTTCCTGTACGTGGGCACGCCACTATTCGCTCATAGATGCGGTTGCTTCATATGGACGCGCATGCCCGCTCTCTTGAAGGCGCCCCAATAGAGCAGCTGAGCGCGTCGCCGGTAGGCCACCTACCGGTACCTGTGCGCTCGTCTACGCAGCTGGCTACGGACTGAGCTACAGAAGCCGGCGAGGGCCGTGGCCCGTAGAAGCGGCAGGACATGCGACGGCGAGCAGTATGACGCTGTGCGCCTCCTCTTGCATCAGCTAGACGAATCTGGTGGCCCTTTCGAATAATTCAATTCAAAATTTAATATGGCATACAAGTTTCTTGTCACGAGAGCGCAATAAAATTCCGAGAGCATTGCGCGCGGGTGTTTCTCACGTGAGCAACAGCTGAAAATAGCACGGCTGAGAGAGATGAGCTCCCCGGAGCTGAGCCCGTCGTCGCCGCCGCTGCGACCGTGGACGCCAACGCGCCGTTCAAGCGCGGCATCACGCAGCCCTGCTCGTCGCCCGAGCGAGCCGCCAACGCCGCTCTTGCGGGCGATCGGATCGTTTCACATGGACGACGGCGGAGAGATCGGCGAGAACGAGTGTCCAGTGTGCCAGCGTCACTTCTCACTCGTGCGCTTCAAGCACCGCTGCAAGGCCTGCAATCGCAAGGTCTGCAATGATTGCTCCAAGAGCCGTCTTCGCCTCGCCGACATGGGCCTCGTGCACCGCGACAAGAAGGGCAACGTCAAGCGTGATAGGGGTAAGAAGGGCGCCCGCGTCTGTGATCCGTGTGCGCGGAGCTACTTTGCCACGACTATGGAGGCCGAGCCCCAGCCTGACAATGTCATCGCGATCTCACCATCCGTCGCGCCGCTGTCGCCGCAGCAGCGGTTGTACCTGTCCGAGCCGCGGTTCAAGCGGGCCTCGGCCGCCCCCCTTCGCCTCCTCCGCACACGACACTACGTCGTCTTCGGCTTCTTCTGCTTCGTGCTTCTGCTGCGCGTAGCTGTTCCCGGACGTAGCCTCCACGCGTCCGACAAATACCCGTGGCTCTTTTTCGGCAGCGACGTCGCGCGCCAAGTGCTACATCGCATGGTGCGCCTCGACGTCTTTGCCGCGGCGCTCCTGAGCCTCGTCGTGCTTGACGAAGTCAAGCGCCTCCGCGCTTTGCGTGGTGCGCGATGCCGCCCACCCGAGGAGGCCGCGCCACTACTCACAGTCTTGGACCGCACGCCGTCGGCAGTGTTGGTTGAGACCACCCGTACCCTATGAGCCTCTTCCCATGCCCTCACCGCTTCCTAGCGCCTGTAATCGCCATGAACGACCCGAGTCCCGTGGACGAACTGGACACGTTTCGCGCCGATGTTCTCGTCGACGGCCTCATCGACTGCACCAACAGCGAAGCAGTAGGTTCTACTCCCATCGCTGTCTCATCTCCGCGCAGGGCGTCAACATGGCGGCATACTTGGACGTGTGCGCCGAGACGGCCAAGCTGCTTGTGCTCTTCGGGAAAGCGACTGCCTTTGCCGCAAGCACCGTCGCCGGCTACCTCGTCGCAATCGACGGAAGCCTTAGCGCCAACGCAGCGCTCACCTGCGGAGATGCTGACGACACCGCGACGCCGTGGCGAACTCGAAAGCCCCCCATGCGGCGCGTCATCGAGGCCGAGGTTCGCGCAGGCCTTGCGGCTGTCGGTGGCAAGAAGAACCCGTCCGTAAGCCGGTAGGTGCGCCAGGTTTTCAGGTGCTCAGGCCGTGCAGGGGCGTCTTGCGACTGCTGTGGTTCCTCGACTTTGTCGAAGCCACGCTGCGACTGTGCTTCGTCGAAAGCGACTCGGACGAGCTTGGACCCTCCATGTCGAAAGGTACGCTGCGGTCGAAGAAAAGGCGCTCAGCGGCTTGTAGCGTACGAAACAACTCTCGGCTCACGGCACCCGTGGCTCATTCGCAAGGGCGTCATGAGCGCGCTCGGTTCCGTCCCAAAGCGCTCCACAATCCTCGCGGGCATCGCCGCAGGGAAGCCCGAGGCCGACGAGTTGCAGCGGTTGCAGCGCGGGCAGGAGCTCATGAAGCGCGTCATTGACGACGTGCGGGCCATCCTCACGGACCACGAGCTCCTCGACCTTAAGTGAGGCCTTGGTCGAACGTAATAGATAGAAACAACAGAGTGTGTGTGTTTAACCAATGGAGGCCTTTGACACGATGGGCTCAGTCCTGACAGGAGCCCGGAGCGCTCACGCATGGCGTCCCACTGCCCGTTGCTCTTTGAGACAACATGCAAGGTCCATATCCCTAGAGTTGCGTAATCATGCCGGCGGCATCAAGGACCTCCTCCGTCGTGCAAGGTTTCAGATCGTGGAGCCCGCCTTTGCTTTGTCTGGAGGTACTGCGTCGGCTTGCGCCGTTTGTGTCAACTACTTCCATGTCCTTGTCACCTATACTCCAGCCTGCGCGATCAAACTCCTCTGGGCCCACGCCTGTCCGAGGTCCTCTCCGGTCATGCCGCCGGCTGTCGGACTGTGGCTGGTCGTCCCATCAACTTCGGGAGCCTTCGAAATCAGCTCCAAGATCCGCGGTTTTCAGTTGGTCACTGGAACGCGCCCATTGGCTCCTTTTTGGCCAATCCAAAGTATCCTCAAGATTTGACTGGGGCATTGTATTGACAGGACGCGTGGCTAAAAGCGCTCGGATTGGCTGAAAATAAGATGAGCGGCCATGGATTGGCCAAACATGACCGCGCTGTGTGGTGGAGGAACTTTTTTCATTCCGCAAGCAGCACCCGAAGCACCAAGAACCCCACAAGATGATGATGCTCCAGCGCTCCACCGCCCGCGTCCTGAGCGTCGCCAAGCGTTCGAACGTGCGCATGTACCACGAGAACATCATTGACCACTACGAGAACCCTCGCAACGTGGGCGCCCTCGACAAGAAAGCTACCAATGTTGGCACGGGCCTCGTTGGCGCCCCTGCCTGCGGTGATGTCATGAAGCTGCAGATTGAAGTTGATGAGAACGGCACGATCGTTGACTCGAAGTTCAAGACGTTCGGCTGCGGCTCGGCGATCGCGAGCTCGTCGGTCGCCACCGAATGGCTCAAGGGAAAGAACATCGACGATTGCCTCAAGATCAAGAACACGGACATTGCGAGCCATCTCAAGCTCCCCCCCGTGAAGCTCCACTGCAGCATGCTTGCCGAAGACGCCATCAAGGCCGCCGTCAACGACTATAAGAAGAAGCAGCAAATGGCCTCGGCCTAAGCCTTCTTCCTGTCGTCGTCGCAACTTCTATTATCATATCATGTTAGTGTAACACATATTTTGCTCTCAAACATATTCTTGCGATGCTCTTAGCAGGCAATCACATCAAGCCTCGGCGACAGAGAGATGGCAAGTAGCCGGGTAGCATACGATGAGCTTAAAGATTGCGCTCAGGCGTTGCCGCTCCATGGAGCGCGCCGTGAGGATCCTCAGCCTGCGACCGTGGGTGATCTGGAATGACCTCCTGCCGCACCTCCACGGATCTTGCGCCCAAGATTGAAAGTGACAACTCAAAACAGACGCCTTCAACGAACTTCCGCTGGAACATCTCCGTTGCAGTATAAAAACGCACCATTTTGCACTTGGCCGCTGCCTGTCCCGCTCTGTCCACGACATGGCTGGAATGGCGCTGCTGCGGTCAGGCACATCGCCAATGTCCACCAGTGGCCACACGAAAGCACGTGCATGAGTGCTTACGTTAGTCACACGCCAGAGCTTTAGAAACACCAGAGTGGCACGGACTATCGTAGACTCGCGTGGTCCGGCCGCCGTGGCTTCTTTGGGGACGCTTTCTTCTTCCTCTTGGCGACAGCTGGGCGGGCGCTGATGGCGTCGATGGGCTGGCCCGGATCGAGTTCCAACTGCACGCGCACCACTCCGCTCCGTGACCGCGTTGCGACGGGCCCATCGAGGATCTCGTGCGGGTTCACGCGCACTTGGTAGAGCGACCGCGTCATGTGCGTGCGCCACTCTTGCTTGACCAACGCCTGCGCGTCTGTAGGCGACAGGCGCAGGACCCTATGCGCAACTGAGCGCGTCCCGACACAAGCGGCGGCACCGGAAACGGGGGTCGGCCAGCAGCACCTTTTGCGCCGCCCACGCAACGTACGTCGCGGACGGCTGTACCGCAGGGTTGTCGCGAAACGTGGCGACAGGAGTGCCGAAGTACGAGACGCTGAAGGGCGTTGGGTCTTGTGGCCCTCGCAAGTGCACCGGCAGCGATGCCAGCGTTTCCTCCACCGCATTGAGGTGGGGCGGCACTTCGCATTGTAACCCTGCGAGCGCATTTCCCGGCATGATGCGCAAGTGGAAAAGGCGATAGCCGTTGGCTCTGCTGAAACGGCACAGCACCACCTAAAGAATCCATCAAGCTGAAACCGAGTCCATCCTCGGATGCGCGAGAACGAATTCGATGTGGTGCGCGTCAATCTGCATGCACTCGCCTTTCCTTTCAGCTTGTTTTTCATTGTGAGGTGCATCCCTCATGCATGCTAACTCGTGAACGAAGAAGAAAAGTTTTTTCCAGTCGTATTCGCAGTAGACACTCCGCGACTTCACTTGACGTTGCTTGCGTCGCAACTCCCGGCAATGATGCTTCATTGCGGCAAGAAACGCGGAACACCTTCGCCGTCGGGCCTTGAACGCCGCAATCCGTTAAAAACAATATCGGTTACCACTGCGAGCGAATTTGGTCGTCGCTATCTGTACAGCCTCGAGCACCGAGACAGAGCTCAAGTCGGACTCACCGCTGGCCTTTGGGCTGCACCCAAACACCAAAATCGACTGTCGCTCGACGCAGAACTTTTTCTGGACGCTTACGAAACTGCAGCCGGGCGACGCTGCGTTGACATGAACAGTGGTTTTCCGCACAGTTGTCCAAATCTTGGTATGGTCCACGAGCCCATCGTGTGCGATCACCACTTGCTCGCCAAGCATCGTCGTACGTCTTCGTGTGCACCTCAGCTTTTCCCCCTTCGACTCCGTTCCATTAGCTGTATTGAACTTCCTTGCCTTCCATTCGTAGCTAGTCAGTAGCAGTGGAGTTTTCTAGCTTAACCACCACAAGTCACTCACTCTACCTTTTGCTCTCGACGGGTACAGCGTGGGCGGTGTTGATGCCTTTAACGTTTTTCGCTTGGACGTTGCCATGGCTAGGAGGCTACAGTCTCCTAGCCATGGCCACACCCAAGCGGAAATCGTCGCTCGTTGTCTCGACGACCGGCCAACTACGTTGTCCATGCCCCAGATGACCTCGACGCGCAAGTGGGCAATGGCTTCAACTACGAGCACATTCACATGGGCCCAAGCGATTCGCCTCAACTACTACGGTGATTTGAATCCCTCATCGAGTTGAGCTGACGTTCGAGAGGCCGAGCACCAGTACGAAGATCGAGCAACTGCAACCCCTCGTCACCGGTGCCGCTGCTTTCTACTATCAAGAGTTCGACGGCGACGACACCAACATGGAGGACATCGCTGGCATATTAGTTGCATTACTTAAGTTGGGCCGCACGTGCAGGTGACGCGAGTCTTGAGCAGCAAGCAGTTCTTGTTGACCGGGTGCGACGACGGCAGCTGGCTGCCGTCCGTGCGCGAGCCGTTGAAGTAGCAGCCAGGGCCGTCGCAGTAGCAGCCGAGGCTGAGTTTGTAAAAGTGGCAGTCCTCGTCCGAGGAGCAGCCGTCGAGGTGCCGCACCGGCAGCGACGCGTTCACGGGAAACTTGAACTTTCCGAGCACGGGAAAGTGGTCCGAAAGGTCGGCAAGCGCCATGGCGGTGGCCGGCGCAGGGGCACTCCACGGCACTTCGAACGGCGCCGCTACTTGGTTCACGATGGCTTCGAGCGTCGGTTGCCCCAGCGGCTGCTCATATGGCGCTAGATCTCACGTCACCCAATGCACTGCGTCGGCACTTACGCTGCGCAAAGAGCACGTAGTCAAGCCACTCGGACGGGCAGCACGGGCAGAAACACATGGCGCCGTGGGCGGCCCACACCGTCGGACGCAACGCATTCGCAGGGCTGGCGCACGACAGCCGCGTGAGGTAGTTGGGCTGGTACGTGTGATTCTACGCGGCGAGGTCGAAAGCTGGGTAAGAGTCGCGCGTACCTGCAGCGGCCCCCAGCTGGCTTCGTATGCCGCCTCGCAGCTGCCTGACTTGGCCGCGCCATCGCGCCCCACGAGCAGGTTCAGATGCGGGCTAGCCGTCGTGAGAGTCGGTCGAGCGCAATGAAGTACTCGCTCGTGTACAGCTCGCTTCCGATGCGCATGGGCATCGAGGCGCGCAGCAGTTGCACAAGGTTTGCGACTTCATCGGGAAAGGTCGTGTTGTCGACGTTAAAGTCGCCCGCGAGCACCACTGGCTACGTGAGGCCGTGAGATAAGTGAGCGCTCGTGAGGCCGTGAGATAAGTGAGCGCTCGTGAGGCCGTGAGATAAGTGAGCGCTGGTAAGTACCTCAGTGTGGGAAATCTCAAGGGCCTCGACGAACTCGTGCATCTATGGGGGTCCATGAGGACTGCACGAGCGCGGAAAACAGACTTGAGCGGCTTGCTTGATGCGGTCCGCCCGGCCTTCCGGTGTCGACCAGGCCTGGCGAAGGGGAACGATGGCCAAGACTGAGCGCGCGGGTACCTGCATGTGGGTGGCGAAGATGTTAAAGGCCTTGGAAACACCGCCGACGGTCTTGTTGATGCGCGCGTACTTGACGCCCTTTGCTGCAAGGCAGTCGGAGTAGTGACATGCGCCGCGGTAGATGTGCTGCGCCTCGCGAAGGATGGGCCACTTCGACACGATGAGGACGCCACCGTTTATCAAGCTGCACAACTGTCGTCGATGAAGGCATAGAACGCGACGTCAAACCTCGTGAACGGATCCGTTTCAGCGAGGATCGTCGTGTGGTAGTGATAGTTGGCGGCCTTGAAGGCCTCCAGCATGACTTTGCGGTCAGCATCGATGTCGCTCTCGGCGAAGGTGACAACGTCAACGCCACCGCACGAATGCGGACACATGGCCAGGATGGTCGCGGGAATGTGCGCGAGGCGCTCGGCCTGACCATCGTGCGACACTGCGTTGGGTCGGTCAAAGATGTTGTACTACGCCGCTTGAGGCTGCAGGGTCAGTTTCCGGTGACCCACCTGGAGAACGTTGAACGTCATGAAGGGCGGCTGTGGCGGCGACGGCGGCGGAAACGGCGAGACCCCCGACGTAGTGACGAGAAAGAACACGAGGCCCATGAAGGCAATGCTCAGGGAAACCAGGAACTTGCGCTTGTGCTCGTGCCACACGCCAAGCACATGCTCGTCGACCGACATTGTCAAGAAAGATTTCAAGTGATGATTGCATCCGGATGTGCCGCCCCGTTGTTAACCGGAGGCTAAGAAATGACTCCACGCCAAGAAGAATCATGAAGCCGAGCGGTCGTGGTGGATCAAAGCCCGCGCGGCCTATCTCCCGGCAGGTACTTCGAAGGCAGAGATCTCCCTGTACTATTGGACAAAGCCGCCGTGGCTTGAAGCCAGGCCTCGGATCTAGCTGATAGCAGTCTGAGCAATGCGCTAGCACACCGCCGTCAGTACAGCTGCAACGAGGGAAGGACAGAAAGAATCGCATTGAGGGATGAGTTGTATAGCGTCTTAGCCCTCTTGGCCAAACTCAGAGGTCCACTTGATGAATTGGTTGAGCTCCTCGGGGGCGACACTGGATATCGAATGCTCGAGGACCTTCTTGAAGTCACGCTATATCTTCGTATGAGGATCCCCTCGTCCGACCAACGAGCGTACCATAGAGACCATGGGCGGCTTGAGCTGGTCGTCACGGAATCCGCGCTCGGGAAGGTCATACAGCCGCATGCGGTAGGCGCCGCATCGGGCGCACGGCGCCTTGCAGCCTTGGCACGCGCTCCCGCACTAGCATCGCCACGTTAACCCATCCCACGCCACGTCTCGCTTACCGACGACAACTTCATGTGGCAATAGGGACACGGCGGGTCGTCGGCACACGGCGTCAAAAAGGCACCGTTGCGGTTGGGATGACACTTGTCGTCGCACTATAGGCCATGAGCGCCCTGATCAGCCGCCAGCGGATCTACCCGCATGAAAAACTGCGCTTGCTGACACAACCGCAGTGGCTCCATAAGCGCTTCCCGGACCAAGACCGATATGTCGGAGCCCGAGGTGCTAGTCGGCGTGAGCTGTTGGGTACGAGACCAAGTGCACGCTACCCTTCGGCCTGCGTCGCGAGGTACGTGAAGTCGGTGTCTGTGAGGCTGTGCGGCGTGTCGCCGAGGTGTATCTTGAGCATCACCTTGCGAGCCTCAACCTCGGGGAGCGGGATGTAAATGCGCTTTTCGAAGCTACCCGAGTGGGCTATGAATTCCGGAGAGCGGCACGGGCTTACCGGCGGCGCATGGCGGGGTCAAGCTCCCAGGGCACGTTCGTGGCGCCGAGGACTAGGATACCGTCGTGCGAATGACCGACGCCCTGCATCTGCACGAGAAACTCGGTCTTGATGCGGCGCGTCGAGTCGCTTTCGCCCTCTGACCGGTTCGAGCAAAGCGAGTCGATTTCGTCGATGAAGATGATGGACGGCTTCTTCTCGCGGGCCATTTCGAACAGGTTCTTAACGAGCCTGCAAGGGACGTGGGGCAGCCGAAGGGAGGCGCTGGACCTACCGCTCGCTCTCGCCCTGCCACTTAGAGACCAGGTCCGACGACGACACAGAGAAGAACGTCGAGTCGGCCTCTGTCGCGACGGCTTTGGCCAAGTACGACTTACCCGTACCCGGAGGCTAAGCTGCGCGTAAGTCCAAGGAGCAACAGGTTGAAGCGTCGTACGCCGTAGAGGAGGATGCCTTTCCATGGCCGGCGCTTGCCGGTAAAAAGCTGCGGGAACCTCGCCGGAAGGATCACGGCCTCTTTCAGCGCCTCCTTCGCAGCTTCAAGACCAGCGACGTCATCCCACTTGACATTCGGCTTCTCCGAAACGACGGCGGCTGGAAGGATGCATGAGATGCGCGCGACTTAGCGGAGGAGGAAATGTACATGCGAGGGCGCCGCGGAGCTTGCTCTTCTCCGTATCTTCTGACTCCTCGTCGTCCTTGTCCCTGCGAACCATGAGTGTTCTCGTTTGTACCGTGGAGTTTAGGTTACTTTTCCGCGACGCCACCGGCGGCAACGACCTTGGGGCGAGCAGCGCCCTCGAGCATCTCGCGAAGTTGTTCCGCACGGGACATGTAGCCTTCGACGCGCTTCATAATGATCTCCTTTGATGTGGGGTTCTTTTCATCTACATAATTCGTGCGTGAGCTTCCATACTCGACACGGAGGACTACATTTAACACCGATCATGAAGTGCTCGAGCGATTGCTTGTAGAGCTTGAAGGCCGCCTCATAGTTCTTGTTCGTGTCTTCCTGGATGGCCTGCGTCACGAGCGCGATCGCCTACGTGGGGTCTGCTGCCTCCTGCCGCAACGAGCGCCATCTACCTGCGGGATGAACTTGTTATCCATGCGCTTCGTGGCCGGGAAATATTGAATTGGCTTGTGGGTTTCAGCTAATTCGTCCGAGTTCCATGAATATCAAGTTACACGGGATATCACATGATAAGGGCATCTACCGCACAAAGCTCCAAAAAGAACATCATGTTTCACAGGTCATGCATTGAAACAGTTTATCCTTCCCGCCTGAATGTTGGTGGGACATGCATTCCATATTGGACAGCATCGATGTGCAGCCCCGGACGCCTCGCGTGCAAGCGCTCCGTGCGGCCGTCCTTAGCCTACGAAGGAAACTTTGAAGCTTAACGCATAGAGCCCATCAAGTAACACCCGCGGCAGCGTCGTCAATTGTTCGCGTACATGTTTCCCTTCCCTTGCGAGCCGACAGGACTATCGTACCGCAGGGCCACTCCAACCATGTACCAACAACTTACATGCATATACATACACACGAGGTTTAAGCCAGCGAAACTTGGTGCCAAATCCGCTTCCCGCAATACGTGGGTGGCTGGTCATGACTGCGATCGGCGAAAAAGATTTTGGCGTGGGACACTGGGGAAATAGATGCCGGTGTCCGGTGTCTCCCTGCTGGCACTCGCTGCCAGAAGCCGCGGATGACAGTATGTTCCATTAGACGAATGCTCTGGTGCGTGGGCCTTGGCTGTGCGCCTGGAAGCAACGATAGCTGTCCAAGATCGCAACTTGCTCCCAACGGACCAACATTCTCATGGCTGTTCGGATGTGGCCTCGTAACCGGATGGACGTTTAAACGCAATATCTGTGTTAAACGTGAGGGATCTTGTGGCTGCATCGGCACTCGGCGGCATGCTCAGGTCGTGCACTGCACACTGGCGGGCACGACATCAACTTTGATCTTGCGATGTAAATCAAGCAGTGCAACGTCAGCGCTGCTTGCTGCTCTCGAGGGAATGGGAATAGATTTAAACCGCAGGGTAAACTATAAGATAGGGGTAAAACGCGAGAGTAAATTCGAGGCATATTTTATTTGCGATGCTTATTCGTGTGCGGTCGAAAGCCGGGACCTGGCGGGTGCCCGACCTCACAGGCACGTCGACGGTCGGCGACATCAAGGCATGGATTGCAAGTGAGCACGCGATCGCTGTGGACCGGCAAGTTATCAGCGCCGACGTTAAGCAGGCGAATGTGCTTAGCGACACGGCCACGCTTCGTTCGCTCCAGGTGGGGCACGGCGACATGCTCTACCTGGAATTTGATGGCGAGGCCATTTCAACGACGGGAGGCGGCGGTATCGTGCAACGCAAGATCAACGCCGACGGTACGCTCACGCACGCGACGTATGACTCGCGGCTCGAGAAGACGGGATTTCGCCCTGGCATGAAGGCGCTTCGCGACATGAAGATGCACTGGACGCTCTCCGAGTTCATGCTTATGGATGCCCAATTCGAGTTCAAGATCAAGGCGCAAAAGAAGCCGTACATTGAGAAGGTTATGCTCGATGGCGCCTCGTGCAACAGCTTCCAGGCCTACCTGCGTCAGTTTGCATTCCAACAGTCGCGCTGTGGCTGGCTCTACGGCACCGTCCAGCCCCCAACGTCCACGGTACCTCTTTCCTCGAACCGCATGCATCATATCGTACCTCTAGGAGGAAGAGGCGCTACCGACGGTCGTCGTCGAGTGCATCTACGAGCCCCCGCAAACCGGCGACCCGTACGGCTTCGAAGTCCACGACGACCCCCACGCGGACAAAGTGGACGCGGTTGCCGCGGCCCTCGGCTGGACCAAAGTCGGCTGGATTTTCTCGCACCCGCCCCGCGAGGACGAGACCTTCCACTTCTCGAGCCGCGAGATCCTCCTCGCGGCACAGCTTCAACTCGACGCTGGCGGGCCGAAAACGCCGTTCGTCACGGTCAAGGTGACGCTGGACAAAGAGGGCCAGGCGTCGTTCGAGGCCTTCCAGGTTAGCGACCAGTGTCTCGACATGTTCTCGGCTGGTGCGCTTCTCGAGGACGAGACAAACCCTACGGCGTGCGCGGTGCACGAGACGTTCACAGCGATGGTCGAGATGAAGGCGGCCAAGGAGGTCGACAATAACTTCTTCCTCACAGTCGTGCCCGTAGCCAACCACACATCGACGCTGGCCGCCGACTTTCCCCCGCTGCACCGCGAAGGAAACCTCCGCACGCGCCAGACGCTCAAGAACCAGCTGCGCAAGGCCAGCGGCCCATACATCGACCGCCTCAAGGACTTCCAGCTGCTTGTGTTCCTCGCCGACTACCTGGACGTGCAAACGGACATCCCCGTCATTTGCCAGAGCATCCTGTCGCCCGACGTGCCGCTCGACTCGGGCTACCCCGTGCTCATCGACTCGGTCGCCGGCCACTAGCGCTTCAACGTGCCCTCGAGGGCTCTTCTCTTGCGTTCTCGTCCCTGCTTGTGTTGTCCGATGCAGGCATGCGAGTGGGTAGGGCCCCTGGTGCCACGGAAGGGTCGTTGGCACACAGAGAGCGTTGGACCTCAGATGCAGTGGCATCTTGCCCATCTTGGGGCTCATCGAACGCACGGATTGAACGATGGCCGTTCTCAGGACTCTTGGAAGTTGGCTTCCATGCCGGCAGTGGCCTGTGCTCAGCCTCTTCCTTCGTCGGCGGCCGCTCCTGCCGCCACGTCATTTCACCGTGGGAAACTCTTCAATCTCGAAGCTTCCACATTAGTACCAATACAAATTACAAGATATTTTGAAAATCCCACGGTGTTTTTCACGCGTGTGCCAATGCCGGCCAAGATTCTGGTTGACTGGTGGAGAATCTTTAATAAAAATCCACCTGTAGAACTTGACATTTGTATGGAAATAAAATGGACAGGTGCGTGTTTTTGCAAGGGCAAATCTGAGGGCCAGCGTCACTTTAGTTTTTACTTCAGCCTCTTCACCATGGCCATGGAACGCACCTACATCATGATCAAGCCGGATGGCGTCCAGCGCAACCTCGTTGGTGAGATCATCAAGCGCTTCGAGCAGAAGGGCTTCCAGCTCCTCGCCATGAAGCTCGTCCGCCCCGGCAAGGAGCACCTCGAGGCCCACTACGCCGACCTCGCCGGCAAGGGCTTCTTCGCTGGCCTCATCGAGTACATGACCTCGGGCCCCGTCGTGGCCATGGTCTGGGGCGGCGCCAACGTCGTCAAGGAGGGCCGCAAGATGCTCGGCGCCACCAAGCCCTCGGAGTCGGCTCCCGGCACCATCCGCGGTGACTTCGCCATCGAGGTCGGCCGCAACATCTGCCACGGCTCGGATGCCGTCGAGTCGGCTGAGCACGAGATCGCCCTCTGGTTCCCCGAGGGTGTCACCGAGTGGAACCCCTCGCGCAACGCCTGGGTCTACGAGAACTAAGCAGTGTGCTGTCTCCTCGTGACGCCACTATTGCTAATCGATAGTCACTTTTTCTAGTATTTTTGAGTGCTACGCGCAAGGCCAGGACCTTGGAAACAACAACGCTTCATATTAAACATGGTGGGACGTGGCCGGGGGCATGGCGATCTGTAGGAGCATTCGGATGCTATCGAGCTGCTCCTGCAATGCGTTTGTCTGCTTGTTGAGCGCCTGCAGCACCTTCTGCATCGCGGCGTTCTTCTCAGCATGGGCGGCACAGCCCTCGCACGGACCCACGGCAAGCGGCGGCGGCGGCAGCACTTCGTCGTCGGCCGGGGCCAGGTCGTCGTCACCGCTCGCGTCTTCGCTCGTCGTGGGTGGCGTCACGAGGCGCAGCGCCTTGGCCTTCCGCGGCTTCTTGACGCGCGGCGGCGTCGGCTGCAGATTTACCGGCGCGGGCTCGGCGCTCTGTAGAGGGATTTTGGGCTTGGGCGATGCCTTGGGGCTCTTCGGGCTCTTGGCCTTTGTCTTTGGCGCGTGCTTGGTCGGCGTCTTCTTGATCGCCTTGACCACGCTCGTGGGCGCGCCCTTGCTCAGCGTGAGCAGGCGCGGCTGCGCGGGGCTGTCGAGCGGCACGATTGTGCGCGGCGCAAGCGTTGGCGTCAAGAGCGGCGTTGTGTCCAAGGGTGCCGGGGGCGGCGGCGTGGCCTCGGGTTCCGGGGGAAGAGTCGCTGTCGTCGAGGCTGGCTGTGCGTCTTCCTCATCGCTGCTGTCGTCATAGACCATGAGTTCGACCGCGGCGTCGGGCTTTTCATGGTCGCCCTCGTCGTCGCCTTCGCTGCTGTCGCCGTAGGGCTTGGGCGTCGGTTTGTCCTTCAGGCGGCTCGAGCGGCGCGCGGCGCTGGTCTCGTCCTCTGTCGGGCGCGCTGTCACGACGAGATTCTTCTTGTGCAGCACCGTTTCTTCATGGGAAAAGTACTCGCGAAAGCCAGCGCCGCGCGCCACAACCACGCGGCCACACACCGTGCAGAACGCGCCCGACGGCGTGAGCTTGCTCCACGGGAAGTCGGCGCAGAGCTTCATGTCACGCTCCATACGCAGGTTCATCTCGCGGTCCGCCGGCGTAGGCTTCTTCGGACGACCGCCGCCCGGCTCGGACGCCTTCCGCTTCGTCGTCTGGGTGGTCGCCATCTCGTTTTTCGAATGACTGTTGGTTTGCCCACGAGGCGTTCCCAACACTTCATTTGGTTTTTCTATTCCTGAGCGCAACACTGTTTTAAACACTTGATGGGCAAAAGGGCAAAATCGCGAGATCTTCAAGTAAAATATCGAAGCCTCCGCACCCCCGGCGCAACGTTCGATGCCGCCGGCCTCTGCGATTGACCCAGGCGCATGCACCCTGTGGGGCCAGCCACTGCTCGCCGACGGCGCGATGGCGATCACGGAAATACGTCTATTAACTTACGCGGCGCTCATTCTGCCGTGGAACCATCGTCCAAAGGTATGCATTCCAGCGACGCATACACAACGACGGCTTCGAGGACGACGCCGTTGGCATTAAAGTCCAGGGAGGACCCGAGGTGCTGAAGCCACGCGTGCTCGTCGCGTAGAACGTCATCGCTTTCAACCTGCTCGCCGTTGCCACTGTCCGCGCCATCAACTATAACACCGCCCTCAACCAGGGCTTCGGCATCCACGGCGATGTGTGTCGACCCGTCGTCGCTTTCGTTCCACGCGTCGTTGGTGGGGATCTTATCGTGCGCATCAATGTCGTCCGGGGAAGCGGCTTCCGTTTGCACCGCCTCCGCCGGCACGTCAGCGATTATGGCTTCGATAGAAGTTGTGTCCACTGACATCGCGGCCGGTTCCAGGACTTGCTCAAAGATGAGCTGCTCCTCTTCAATGATCTCGTCCGATGGCGCACTCTCGGTGTAATCTCCTTGCGGCGCCACCGAAACCCACGCCGCTTGGTCGAACGCCGGTTCAAGTACGATCCACGGGTCGGTCGGCGCCTCAACAACGGGCTCGGGCGGCCGCGAGCGCACCGGGGCCAGGACCACTGGGTCAATGCGCGGCGGTACTGGCGGTTCCCAGCGGGTCTCGACTTTGGTGCGTGCGATGACCTCCGAGAAGTAGGCGTTGGTGTTGGCGTCCGTGAGGCGCTCACCGTCCGACTCGGCCGGCGACGGCAGCGGCACGTAGGCCGACATGGGTGACGACGACGAGGCGTCACTAGCCAGCGGCCGGGGCACGACGACAGCCGACGGCTGGTCCCGCAAGGAGCGGTCCATGGTTGGGCCGAACTCGTCGGCGACCTGCAAATCGTGGTGGACTTCTTTGAACATGCGAATGATGGCCGTGAGCATGGCGAACTCGCCGATGTTGGACGTGACGGCGAAAAGCGCCCCGGGAACGGTGTACCCAATGGCGAGTCCGATGGCTCCGACGACCATCCAGATCCACGGGTTGAAGCATGTGGCATGGATGACAAAGGCGTAGTTGCAGCCGTAGTTCCAGAGACGCAGGCCCATGTAGAGTGACAGAATCACGAGTACGTACGCGGGTATCTCGGTGAGGATGGTGCTCGCGGTACCGTCGCCGTTGATGAGATAGCTCCTACGCCGCCCGAGACGTCAATGAGGGAGGAAAACGAGGACATCGTACCCTTCGCGGAGCTCGAGAGAGTTGAAGTAGTGGTAGTACACGTACAAGTTGATGAGCAGTAGAGAGAGACCCACCAGCCACACCGCGAAGCGAAGGAAGGTCGTCTTGAAGTTGTTGCGGTTAGCGCGATGCCCTGACTCGAACGAGATGCCGCAAAAGTTGACGCTTTTGTTCTTGTGCACGAGGTACGTGACTTCAAAGCAAATGAGCAGCATGAACGGGATAATACATGCTACGCAGTTCATGAACCATGTCTCCCACCGGCGCCTCGTACACTGCAGCGCAAGCATGACCTGGACGCTCGGGAGATTTTTATCAATGCCCCCCCCAGAGACGTCGAGGTTCGTCGCAGCACGGACGATGTTTTCATAGATCATGCAGAAGCACACAAAGGGCTATTCCATGATTGACCCCTTCGTCCTCGATGCAGGCGACGTACAGGAAGAAGGAAGGCGGCCATGGTGTAGTACTTCTTGGCGTACTTCATAGCGTAGTAGAGAAGCACACATGTCCCCGCGGCGAGGAGGCCGTGGGCCGTGGCGGCGACGGTCCCGGCCATGGCAATACCAAATCTGCGTGGGCCGCCAAAGATCCAAAAATACCGCGTTCTAAACCCAACATACAAACATCAAGTTTAAACAATTGCCACTGCATTTCGAATGACCCCCATCACAGCGCATGTGTACCAAAATGACCGTAATATTTTACCCAGGGTTTATCATCACTGGATAATTGTATGAAAATCATGAATTTTAAACGACTAGGATGGCGGTTCCAACGTGCTGGGGTTGTGTCTATTTTTAGCTTTTATTGTATTTTCCTTCAATATATGGGGAAATGAATGCGAAATTAAACCAAATATTTTATTGCCCATCAGCCACAAGGTGGCAACACTGACGATGAGGAAGCGCTCCATGTGCAGCGCCGAAGAGCGGCACAGGCATCTTCGTCGCGACTGAGCACTGCATGGAAAGAGGCCCAGAAGCAAAGACGTCCTCCACTTTCACGAGATGGGATGCATTAGTGTGGAGAAAGAGACATTACGAAAGCATCTTTTCGCGCTTCATGACCCGGTCATCGAACTTGACGAGGAAAACTGTCTTGTCGGGCTGCCCGTTGCCGACTTCGACCGTGTGAGCCTCCACTTGTGAGTACTACCATCCATGAGTCTTACGAGCCGTGGCAAGTAGTTCGTACAAAGCCTGCCGAGTCGAGGATACCACGGATGACGCCAGCAATGTAAGCTGCGCAGTTGAGCTGCCCCATGTCCACAGGCACGGAAATGAACTTGTTGGTGAGTGGGTCGAGCTCGTGAATCATATCTACGCAGTGTTGGATGTGATGCCCGCCTGCCAAGTTCGTAGAAGCCAGAATACATTCGTTTTCATTCTCCGTGCTGCGTTCAAGTGCATCAGCAGCTTTGCCAAAGAGCGTCTTCCAGCACACAGAGACAACGAACTGGAGCATGTGGAGGAGGCGCGTCTCTCGGCGCAGCTTGTCCCTACAGTCCCAGAATGAGACTTAAACCACAGGTCGCGGGCGAACCGAGCAATATTGCCGTTGACATCACGGTAGCTCAGAAGCTCGAGGACGCGAACACCAACGCCGTAACCAGCCGTGTCAAGAAGGCGCTCGAGGTCCGAAATGTTTTCGACCCGACGCTGGTAGTACTGGACCATTTCACAGAAGAGGAACGAGAAGGCGCTCTCGCTGACCTCAGTCTTTCCGCGCCCGATGGGCCGGTCCAGGTGGCTCTTCTTACGCCCCGTGGGCTGCATCATGAGAGACGTGCCACTTCCTCGCCCCGTAAGAGTCATGGCCGAGAAAGCCGCGTTGATCGTGGTGTTGGCCCCCTCGTACATCATCCTGCCGTCGCTTTGCAGCCAATTTTTAATAAATTTGTCTCCTTTTATTTTTATTTTGCGATCTTCCTGGACAGCGCTCGGTCCGTGGTCTGGCACCGATGCAATACGATGGGCAGGAACAGATACGAGAGCACGATGCGCGTACCTGCGCAATGAGCCCTCCGTCTTCATGTGCCATTGCCGCGCAGGTCCGTCGCTGGTGGGCCGTCCTCCTTGCTGACGGAGGTGTCGACTGGTTGGGCGTCGAGGTGCATACCGAAGGAAAAGCAAGTTGGCCTCCGCGCCCAAGTGAGTAGATATGGTATCAATGAACGATTGTATTTATCAAGCCTTGCGGCAGTCTTTGCAGTACCAGGCGCCGGCCGGCTGCTCCGTGAGGCCAACACAGTCGAAATGAAACCACTCGAACTTGCAGTCTTCATTGTCGCAACCGATCATCTGGCCGTAC
Source organism: Achlya hypogyna (assembly GCA_002081595.1). Lineage (NCBI taxonomy): Eukaryota > Oomycota > Saprolegniomycetes > Saprolegniales > Achlyaceae > Achlya > Achlya hypogyna. The sequence goes on along the minus strand of JNBR01001476.1, from coordinate 95,794 downwards.
GAGACGCGTCTGCAGTGGCAGTAAAGCGGCTCGTTCGGGTCGATTGGCAGGTCCTCGAGCGCGATGTGCCCTGCTGCAACAGTCGTTGCTTCGGGAATGGCCTCCAGCTGTGCTTCGGACGCGTTGCGCTTCCGGCCCGATCCCGCATTCTTCTTCACAGTTGCGACGGGAACAACGGTCTTCTTGTTGTTCGTGGCGGCCACGGCAACAGGCGCGGGGGGAGCAACGACGGCAGCTGGCTTCTTGATGACGATCTTTTCGTCCTCGTACTCACCGTTCGCTTTAAGTAGCGCCGTGTAGTTGGCGAGATCGTTGTCCAGTCGGCGAATATGGTGATCAATTAGGTCGTAGCTCTGCGATGCGATCGCCACCTTCTCGTCCATCTTCTGGATGACCAAGTGTCGCTTTGCCTTCAAGCTCGCAAGTAGTGCGTTCTCGGCTGGTGCTTCGTCAGGCGGAATTTCGTCTCGATTCTCTTGTTCGACCAACGCTCGGAGCTCTTCCTCCGTCGGCTCGGGTAACGACGCATCGGCGCAGCGCGCCCGGACTCGCTCCCGGGCGTCGCGCAGGTACTCCGATTGGGACTCACGCAGCTCATCAAGAATGCCTCGCGTTGCCTTGTCTAGCTCTCGCATGAGCTCAAAGTTGCGCTTGACCTCGGATGGCAGCATGTAGATGCTCTCGAGGTAGTCCTCGAGGTACGTCCCCATCCTTGCCCGCTCAACTCCACTGGTGGGATAATATTTTCCCCGCCCGAATTACGCGGGTTTGTTCCACTGCATTTTTATGTTTTCTACATTTACCCATTGTATAAAATAATAACTATTTATTTAAATGCACCACTATCTTGCCATAAAAATGCAAAAATACCGATATATTCCGTGTTTCTTCCTCGATTTTACGGGAAAAACGGAGATGCCCACAACCGTCGACATTGTTGGCCGCGGCCTTCAAGTCGCCGCCGCGTACCCCATCTCGCGTCGGTACGTCTGCTGCTCCTCGTGGGTGGTCTTGTCATTGAGCCAGTTGCCGGAGCTCCCCCGGCGCTTGAACTTGCGCTTTTCGCCGAGGCTCTTGGGCTTGAAAATGTCTACACAACAGGATGCCTCTCCGGGCGACACTCGAGAAGACCCACCGTCGAGGTTGCACGAGCCGACGAAGTCGAGGAAAATCGCGCTCGGGTCCTTGGCGTTCGGACCGCATTGCGTCGCAAGCGCCGCCGCGATGTTCTCCGGCTGCGACCATGAGGGGACGGCCTTTGATACCTTCCCGCGCCGGTACTCGCCCGCGATACTGCCTCCCTCACTTTCGGCCATCAACCAACATGCACCCCGAGGCACTGTACCTCTCGGGGTCAGTCATCTCATAGTTAGTCTCCAAGGTCTCGTCGGTATTTCCGATCGAACTGCCTCGCTGTGGCGTCGCTACGTCGAAACCCCATGCCTCCGACCGCTGAGGCGCCGCGCCAGGCAAGAGACGGGCGGCTGAAGGCTCGCGAGCGTCGGTCGCCTTGGGAAGATCGCTGTTCGGGGCCTTGACTTGGCCCCCGACGCAGGCACCCAGCACCGGCCCAAGCTTCTTGTTTTGCTGCAGCTGCAGTGCTCGCAACCGCTCGCCGCGCGCGAGCTCGAGCGCCGCTTGCTTCTTGTCGTCGCGAAGCAGCCGCCCCCTTGGGCCCTCGCGCGCCTTGTGCCGGTCGTTGCCGTTTATCGGGGGTGGCACCGCGTACTTTTTCAAGGTTGCTTCCCGGCGCTTGAGCTTCTCAAGCGCCCGTTTCTTCTCTGCCAAGCGGCAGCGCTCGGCCTCCAACAGCGAACCGATGCGCAGTCGCGTTGTCCGCCGAAAGCCCGCGATGCTGCTCGCGATGTTGACGGGCCGCGTGGGGAGCTTTGCGGGCGGCTTCGCGTCACTAGCAGCGGCACGCTCCTCGGCGACGCGCCTCATGGCGGCCGTGCGCGCCTTCTGCCGAAAGCGCAGCGCCTCCCGCTCGATCAGCTCCTGCAGGCTTGCTCCTTCGCTGCCAGTGTCGGCCAGGGCTTGGGGCGGGATGGCGGGCCAAACTGCGGCCTCAGTGAGCGCTAGCGCTGGATCTGCAGGAAGCGTGGACGGTAGCATGGCGGCAAGTGGTGGTGTTGAGGCCGCGGGCGTCCTCGTTGCCGGTGAGCCCAACGCGTCGATGCGCGGTGGCGTGGGGCTAGCTCTCGATGCTGCCGACGTAGAGGCTCCACTCTCGAGGGCTGCGTCATTAGCCGCAGCTGCGACTGGGCTGCCGCGGAGCACTGCCGATGACTCCCGATGCGTTGATGTAGATGGCTTCTCAACAAGCGACATCGGAGGTGAATGCGCTGCAGCGTCTTCAACGGGGCTGGCAGGCACGTGCTCTGAAGAGGAGCTCGCGGCTTGGCTGCGCACGGAAGCGGATGCTTCGAGGCCAAGCAACTCAGTGGTGTGAAGGCGCCTTGCTGTGTCGTCGGTAAAGAAGTGCAAGGGCGATTCCGGACCACAGCTTTCTTGGACAACCTCCATGACGTTCGAAGATGCAGCGGCGAACTCGAAGTAGCTGCCACGGGGCATTGGTGAAGCCTGTGGAATTTGGGGCGAGTTGATCTGTCGATGCATGGATGGAGCAGTTCGTCGTGTTGATGGTAAGGCTGGCGGGGTGCAGACAGGGCTTTCCGCCTCCATTGTGATGGAGCTAGCGGAGGAGTCGGCGTCGTACGGCGTAGGGGTGAACAACATGGGGGTCTCCTCGATGAGAGTAGCCCCGTCTCTGCAGGTGATCACAAGTGGGTGCGAAGTATTGCTTAGCTCGTCATTGAGCGACCTCACTGGATTGCGATGTTTCGGGCGCTTCGTAGATGGCCGCTTGGGGGACTTGCGTTGGTAGCGAGCGATCTCGTGTGTCGGGCGCTTTCTCGTCCGGGCCACAAATCGCGGGCGCTGGAGCTGCAGAGAAGGAAAGTGTATACCGGTGACCAGAGCTTCATTGGCGTGCACCGGAGTCGACAGAACCGTCGTCTCTGGCCCAGCACTTTCCTCCAATGCGATGCTGGACGATACAATCGGTGCGTTGAAGTCACCGCTCGCCTTCATGAACTGGAATAGGCGCACCACCAAGATAGCTTTGAGCCCACAGCACGATAGATTGCGCGCACGGAGCATCGCCTTCAGCACTGGGACCGTGAACTTCATCAGCTCCGTCTGCTTCTGGCGGTCGAATGTTTCCGAGTCCTAGTACATCACCTTGTCATACCTGTGACATAAACGAGGAATATGACAATTGTCATACATCGAAGGGTCGTGCAGTGCGCCGCAGCTTCCATCTCTTAGAGCAGCATCCTTTCTTCGCTTCACTTGCTGATTCAGGATCCAAGTCGCTCAAGTTCATCTTGCGAGCACGCTTGACCAGCGGCTGGCCAAGGTCCGCGGCCACTGTCTTGCAGAACAACGCTAGCCAGGACATCCACTCCGCGGCTTTGACGTCCAGCTCGGCGCATGCATCGTCCACCTGAGCCTTAAGGCGGTCTTGGACCCGTTTCGTCTCCATGGTCTTGATGTCAGCCGCTCGATGTGAATTTTGGCTCCAACCCAAAAGATTTCCCAGCTGTTTGAATTTGACTTGGCTATAGTATTGTATAAACCAATCAAGCTAAATTCAAAATTCTGATATCTTCGTGCGCAATGCCGAATGGACGTTAAAATGCGGCATCGACGGGAGCAAGCAGAAGCGACTGCCTGACCTTGGATTCGCAGCTTCAGGGACCTTGGCTAGAGCTTAATAGGCTCCATTAGCGTATGGGCCGTTCATTACATTGAACACTTCATGAGTGGCAACAAAGCAACTTCAACCTCCGCCATTTTGGTCATCCAGGAACGTTAAATGTGAATCGTCCATTGAAGTGCTTGGCATTCTTTTAGTGCAGCGCGAAGAGGCTATTGCACCAAGCATTTCCCCAGCAATGACGTGTTATTGCGCCGCTATCCGCAAATGCCCAGCACGTTTGCGTTGAACTCGAGGATGACGATGCCTGCTGCAAGTTCGCAACCCTAGTACGTAAACAGACCAACACCCTCGGCAAAACGCATCAGAAGAGCTTCATGTGATGTAAGTTCACTGCCCACCAGGGCGAGTACCCTGAGCTTTTGAGGTTTGTAGACCTCTGCATCTCGACACCACGAGGGGAGACATGGAAGTTTCATGGCAATGGAAGACTCGCAGTGATAAGTGATCCCTTGCACCAAGTTACAGCAATACCCTGCCTTTGATGTACCTCCTTGCGCAGTTTGCAATTGCCCATCTGTGCTGTCTGTGCCTTTGAGTACCGATCCGATAGGAATTCGGCGGGATGAGTCGGCGTCGTCGAGCTGCTTCTAACCAGCAACTGGGCTATCCCGACTTCTTCGGGAACCTCTCGCCACCCAAATCGTCAGGTGGTCGACTAGGGAGCCATGGCGTCCGCGACATCCGAGCAGTTGACGGGCGAATCGTTTGAAGGTCACTAAAGCGCGAATACTAAGGTAAACAATGCCAAAAGTTCAGCTAAATCGAATTTGTTTTCCGTAGATTAACGCGCTACCCGTAGCAGCGCACGTTGTCGGTGCACCCAGAGCTTGCGCACTGCCCGCCCTTTTCAAGGTAGCGCTGGTGATACTCTTCAGCAGGGTAGAAGATTCCTGCGGGTTCGATCTCTGTCACAACCTTGGGGCGGAAAAACAGTGAGAAAATGCTTCGTGGGAGCACGAGTGCTTTCTTCGACGCCTCGGCGGCGACACGCTGCCCCTCGTCGTGGTAGTAGATGCCAGACCTGTACTGCGTGCCGAAGTCAAACTTTTGCCGGTTCAGAGTCGTGGGGTCGTGGATAGACCAGAACTTTTGCAATAGCTCGTCGTAAGAGACGATGGCTGGGTCGAATTGAACCCGGACAGCCTCGGCGTGGCCAGTCGTGCCCGAGCACACTTGCTCATACGTCGGGCGCTCCACCTGTCCGTTCGTGTAGCCCACTGCGGTCTGCAGCACGCCAGGCACGCGTTGGAAATGCAGCTGGACACCCCAGAAGCACCCTGCGGCGAACGTCGCCGTGGCTTTGGCCGCCATTTGCCTGTTGCCATTTCCCTCGATCTTCCAAGTGCTTCCACTCCTCGCGCCAATGGCATCGCAGGATGCCTCAGGAAGGCGCTTCTATTGGCTAAAAGAAGCAAAGATATGATAGATCAGATTTTTGGGCATAAATCTGGTTGGATTTCGAAAGGCACTGGCCAATCAGATTGCCGCCCGTTGGACACTAGACCAGTGAGCGGTCGACGGCGACGATGCTGTCGCAGCCGACGTCACGGGCGGCCAAGCTCCATCTCAGTAGCGTCAACCTCCCACGACGGCGCTAGTGGCACGGGCTGGCTCCCTCTGCATCGTGGCTGGCGACCTTGGCACCGATGCAGCACCTGGCCCGCTGCGCATTCCACCGGCCCCGAACTGTGTGCTGGCCTTCGTCCGTCGGCACAGCCCTTCGCTTCTCGCTAGGACACGAATCCTGGGAGAGCGTCGATGGCATTCGAGTCAATATCACATTCACATATAGTACAATCCTCTTCCATCGGGGTTCTAACAGTCACAACTACATCGCGTCGTCCTCGCCCTTGAGCGCATCGAGCATTTCGAGGGTCTCGAGGCGCTGGAGCACAGAGTCCATGTGCGTGGCGAACTTTTGGCGTTCGATGCGTTGTTTTTCCTCGAAGCGTGCGCCGAGCTTACGCATGAGTGTGAGATCGTCGTCGCCAGGCGCATGAAGCTCAAAGCACGCGGCGAACTCTTCGAGCGAGACGTTGCCGCCACCCGGCGTCGTCGGGTGCTTCATGATGTAATACGTTCGACACCGAGTCGTTTCGGCGTCCACGGCGTCTAGCACCATCCTACGCCCCCTGAGCCGCCTGTCGAAGGAAGGAAGCATACCACTGTTTCACATCGACAGTCCACGTGTTGGCGTCCAATGGGTGCGCCTCGTCGTTGAGAATGGACCGCACCACCATGACAACGCGGTCTTGTTCCTGGAAGCGCGAATACAGCGCGTTGTCCACGATGAGCTTCTGCTGAGGCCCGATGACTTCCTTGACGTATTCGAGGTCGGGGCTGACGAGGTCGAGTTCTTCGCGGTACGACGTCTCTGATCGATTGAAGTCATAGAACGTCTTGTCAGCGAGCCAAGCGCCCTCGGACGCAAGCGGCAGAGCATACGGCAGCAGCCTCTGGCTTGTGACGTGAATCTCCAAGAGGTTTTGGTCGTCGGGCACGACTTGCACGTCGATGAAGTTGTTGTCGGGGGTGGGCGTGGGGAAAGAAATGGTTGAAAGCGCCCGGTCCGTATTGTGGTAGCACTGTTGCATGATCCATGCGTACGCTTGCTTCCGGAAGGCCTCGTCGCCCGCAAGCAGTTGCGTGTTGCGCCAGCTCTCGACAAACGGGCTTGGTGACCTCTGTGTCGCATGTGAGCTTGCCTGCAAGGGCTAACACGAGTTCGTACCCGCGTCACATCGTTGCTTTGCATCCAGGCCTTGAGGTACGCTATCATTCGCTTCTTCGACTCGACCTCCTTCTTTAGGCATCGGTTCTCGCGGATATGCACGAGGGTGTCGTGTGCGAGGCCAGCACTCACTTCTTTCCACGGAAGCATCATAGGCGTGTACGGGCGTTGGCATCGGTGCAGCGTCTCTTCGAGTTCTTCGATGTGCCGGTGCAGGTACTGCAGTTCTTGGACACGCTTGCACTTGACGGTTGTGGACGTCGACACTTTTAGTGGTCGGTCCGGACGACGGGTCGTTAGCGGCGACGCGGCTCGCACAGAGCCCGTCGCGCTACCGAGCGCTTCCTCCTTGATTGTTGTCGGCAGCAATAGCAGCGCGGGCGGCGACAGCGGGACCTCGGCCACCATGGTTCAAGTTGGATTCTGTGCATCTGCCGTTCTCGGCATCAGAACGAGGCAGATGGTTTCGTGGGTTTTATTGATGACACATGCCCCAGTGGGTAACAAGCGGCCATTGAACCCACGATCCTCGGCACCATCCGCATGTTATCAATTGTTATACCTATGTCTAACTCATACCATTTTTGTTAAATCCCCAAGTAGCCACCATAACACGGCTGTGTAACAAGTGGGTGCAAGGGCACGAGAGTAGCAAGCCGCCCACATCCTGCTCCTTCTCGAGGCCAAGCCGTAGAGTACGAGTAGCTGCCACGGACCAAGGCCGTTGAAGCGATGCGCCGACCGAGGCCCGGTCCTCGGGTGATATGAAGCAGCGTTCAACGTCGTGCGTTTTATCTCGGTATTTAATTTGCATACTCGGGCCAAGTTGGGCGCGGGAGGAAATTCCGTGCAAAGAAATTGCTGTTGCGCCTGTCCAAGCTGAATTTTCCAAGGTGGCGATCAGGAGCACTCTTAGTAGAGGCCGCAGGAAGCGGACCATGTCCATCGAATGCGAGGCTGTCGGTGCTGTGGTGAGGACGTGTAGTGATGGCAGCACTGATCCGACTGATCGCCGATGGGAATCCTTGGGGGATAAGGGCTGGGACATGCGGGAGTCCCATCGCGAAACCAGTACCGCATGATGCCAACCGAGCGCGGCGCGAGCGTCATCGCTGTAGTCGGGGATGCCCAAGATCGCTTCAGTGGATTTCTCCTCGAGCCATATGATCGTAAAGGTGCTTGGCGTGCGGTCTGCATCAACAGCCATGACCGTGCCTCGCCCGCCCACAGTAGAATGCCTGCTTCGTCAACCCGACGTCGCAGCGCGCCGCGTCGTAACTCTGCACCTCCCACATACCATCTACACACGACGCCTTCATCATTGAGTCTTCTCGGTGCGAGCCCAGCTGCCGTCGTCGCGGCGGGTTCAACCTCGTGGGATATTTGGTGTTTTTGCTACTCGCGGTTCAACGTCAGCGGTGCTCAGACGCGTTCGAAAGCGCACTCATGTCCACGGACGAGCAATCGCAGCCACCTCTGCGTTGCACATGCATACTGTACCAAGGACACTAGACACATGTACATTCATGAGTCAGCTCAGCGCCGCTTGGCTCGCGAGGACGTTGTCCAAATGAGCCGCGAACTTCTCGCGCTCGACTCGCTGCACCAGGAGGAAGCGGTCGCGCATCATGCGCTTGGCTTCGGCGTCGGAGGCCGGTGCGTGACAAAAGCACTCGGCCAGCTCTCGCAGCGGCACGTAACCGGCATCGGTGCTCGGGTGTTTGATCGAGTAGAACGTTCGGCACCGGGTCAGCGTCTCGGAGATCCTGTCGGCCACCATCCTACGCATGCTGTGAGCTTGGCCAGGAGATAGCTGGCGGCACCATTGCTTGGTGTCAATAGTCCACATGTGCTCGTCGATGGGAAACGCTTCATCCTTGAGGATCGAGCGCATGACGATGACGGTACGGTTTGGTTCGTAAAAGCGCCCGTACAGCACGTTGTCGAAAATGCGTTTGGTGCCGGGCCCCATCTCTTCTTGAACGTACTCCATATCGTCGCTCACGACTTGGAGCTCTTGGCGAAAATCCGACCGTTTTTGAGCGAATTGTACAAACGTTTTATCGGCGACCCACAAACTTGCGGAGACGGCGGCCAGCGAATACGGCAGAATGCGCTGCGTCATGACATTGACATGCAACAGGCCATCGATCCAGTTGACATCGACGGCAACCACATCGTCCGGCCCATCGATCGGGAACGTAAGCTGAGCCATGGCGGCGTCTGTGTTGTAGTACGCTTGGCGTGCAATCCACTCGTACGCCGTTCTGCGAGCGGCAGGGTCGCCGGCGATGAGCTGTGAGTGCTGCCAGCCGTCGCCCGTCGATCGAGGTGAGCGCTATATGCGTATGAGCCGTCTAGCCACCAAAAACAAAGGCGCACCGGGATCGGCGCTAAGCCATTGAGCCAGGTGCGTAGGTACGCGCAGAGTCGCCGGTTCGAGTCGAGGTCGACCTTGAGACTGCGGTTGTCGCGCACGTTGCGCAAGGTATCCTCAGCGAGGGCACGGCTTACGTCCTTCCACGGGAGGAGGGTCGTGCGCCGGCCCTGGAGACGCCGCAGTTTTCCCTCGAGCTCGTAGATGTGGCGACTTAGCAAGTACAGCTCCCGCAGGCGCTTGCACTTGACGTGGGGCATCGGCGGTGGGTTCTCGAAGCATGGCTTGAGGGCTGCATCGCGTGTGATGCTACGGATCTTGCGAATTTCCGAGACCATCGTACGTCGACCAGGAGTGATGCCGATATGAACCGACTGCTTTCTGTGCGCGTGCCCAGCCGACAGCCTCTATTCCCTTAAATAGTACAAACGATATGCGTTGATCGCGCTTTCAGGCCAACGAGCATGGGTCAAATGTGGGATCGAGAGCACAAAAAGAGCATATCGTGATCCAGGGCGTTGGACAGCGGAGACTGATGTGGGGGGCGTTGACCACTGCCTGAAGCGGTGGTCGAAGACCTACGTTACGCCTTTGGCGACCCAACGCGCATGGGTGCGCATTGATAGCAAGGCACCCACACCGGTGTGGTCCTCGGAAGAGATATGGCACTGGACTGGAGCAATCGAGCTCTTGAGGCCAGCGCACAGCGCACGACGGCAGCAACAGCCCGTGGCGGGAAGGGTACTGGTTAGGCGAACTGGTGCTGTGGTCCCACCTCAAAAACGCTGCCTGCCATTACGCGGCGCCGACAAATCAAACAAGCGGCTTCTCAGTCTGTTCGCACCCACAAGAGCCATCTGGAGCGGCTTTACCATCGCCTTCCTCTCGGGGTTTGTATGGGTGCAGCAGGCCCCTGACCTCTACGTGGGTTAAACATATTTAACCAGATTGCACTTGTGCGGTACGTTGGGAAAGGTTGGACAATTTTGACACTCGAACGAGTACCAATGCCCGACATACCAGCCAGCAGCGTTCTAAGGGCAAGAAGCCGCGCCCCGTTCTCAGACGCGCTATCTAATCGGAAAGCTACCTTTACAAGTGTATCTTAATCCGCAAGTGTTCTCTCTGTTGCCGCCTGTCGTTGGGGCCAAGACAGACAAGCCGGATCAGCTTTCGACCTCGTCCCATGTCCACAAGCGGTCCGGAGCGAATCTTGCGTTCAGCCCGGGATCATGGCTGCCGCGGCAACTGCACTGGCAGCCGCTGGCAGTCCCACACTCAACCTTGTTCATAGCGCCGACGGCCTCACGGCCTCCAATGGCTAGTTCAACTTTATTAACGCCACGTGCGTCGAACATAATGGTACAGTGGAGTGGATGTCCTATCTATCGTTTAAGTCTTAACAGTGTCGGTGAGACCGGCTTTTCATGGCGTGTCTTCGGCCACACCCGTGATCTTATCTAGCACTCGCTGCAGATGCACGGCGAACATGGCACGCTCTCGCTGTTGGTGGTGTGGAAACCGCGAGCGGCAGTAGGCCATGGCGTCGGCGTCATCCACGGGATTGTACCGGTACATGCGCACGAGCTCTTGCAGCGGCACGTAGCCTGCCGCCGTGGACGGGTGGCCAAGGTAGTCATAGAAGCGACACCGGGTTTGCTTTTGCCCGAGCCGGTCCAGCACAAACCTAGCGACGCATGACCCAACTGCCAGGTCAAGAGCGATACCATTGCTTCATGTCGGTCGTCCATGTGTCGGGCTCGATGGGGAAGGCGTCATCCGTGCGCACGGCCCGAGTGACGATCGCAGTCCGGTTCGGTTCGTGGAACCTGCCGTATAGGAGCTTGCTGTCGATGCGCTGGCACTTGGGGCCCATGTCTTCCTGGACGTACTCGATGTCTTGGTTCACCGTCAAGAGCTTTGAGAGTGAGTGTGGCTTGCGCTGGATGTAAAAGATAAACGTTTGGGCCGCGATCCAGACAGCGCGAGAGACGACTTCGAGCGAGTACGGCAGCACGACCTGCATTTGCTGCTGAAGGCTGATGATCGGACCATCAAACGAGATGGTTGTGTCGAGGAAATACGAGTTGTCGTCGGGAAACGCCAGGGGAAAGAGTGCCCGGTCCGTGTTGTGGTACAGCTGCTTTATGAGCCACTCGTACCCAACACGACGTGTGGCTTCATCTCCCGCAAAGATGTGTGAATGGCGCCACGACTCGAGGTGGATGTTGGGCTGTCGCTAAGGTCTTTCAGGGTCTTTTAAACGAGAGCTACGTACCGTTTCGGGGGTTGTGGACCGGATCCAGTCCTGCAGCAGCCGGGCGAGGCGCTTGTTGTGCGCGAGCTCCCGCTTGAGCGACCGATTGTCGCGCACCTTGTCGAGCGTATCGTCAGCGAGGGCTCTTGCGACTTCTTCCCAAGGCAGCAACGTGGACCGGACCCGTTTGGTCTTGCTTAGACGTGCCTGCAGGTCGTAAATGTGCTTCTTGAGGTACTCGATCTCGCGCAGCCGCTTGGACTTGAACTGCGGCACGACGCCAAAGCCGTCCTTCGTGTAGCTTGCCTCCATCGCGGCAGACGGCCCGAAGACAACGTTCTCGGATCGCATCGGCTTTGCACTTGAACTTGCAAGTCAGAAACTGAGTCCAGGCGCCAATGGCAAACTCGGTGCAATTCTATTACCACGCGGTTTGTATACCCAGGTTGCACATTAAATGCGAACACAACTTCGCTTCGAGCGGCCAACTTCGACTGCAGTGTCACTTGACCACAGCTGGCACCGGTGAAAGCCCACGGTTGACTCCATCTCAGACCCGCTTTCGCTGCCGCAACGACCACCGCCCGGCACCCCTGCAGACTGATGGAAACCCTGGTCGTGTGACGGCGTTTTCGCAACTGCAACGCAGCCAGAAATGCAAGATTGGGTTGGTTGCCATCCAACTCCGGACCATCCGCCCTTCGAAACCCACGTCACTGCAACCGTCGGCCCCATTAGCGCCGCTGGTCGATCTCAGGTCGCCGTGAGTCACCAAAATACCGGTGTTGGTGCGCTGTTGGTATCTGTTCGATGGCTGCGCTGGTCCACCGCGCACGCCGCAATGGAACGATTCCTGACATTGAAGTGCACCGGTGGCTGGGAACCTCAAGCTGATCGAATAAGATTTGCTCCTGTTGCTTCTCAAGCCACTCATAGCGTATGATTAACAGTTGCAAAACGTTTGCGAGGGTCGGAAATCTCAAGCCGATGGAGCCGATGCCTGCACCACATGCCCTGAGCAGTTGGTGCCTCCCAACGTCATAAGACGCGATCACAGCTTTGTATTAGTAGACAGTCGGCCGCAGCCAGTCGCGCCCGGTAAAAGAGCCGTGCTCGTCGTGTCGAGCTGGGGCCACACCATTACAGTGCAATAATGATCTAATGGCCACGCAGAACGACACCGCGAAATATGAGGATGGCCCATGTGGTATCCGTGAACGATGCCGCCTATCCATGGCCGTCGTGGATGCCATCCAGGTTGACACCTCCATACCACCGCCCTTTGGGTGCGCGGTAATATCGCTCCACCAAAGCGAACATGGCGTCATTGCCCACCTCCGCCTTTGCCTCCGATTCATTGCCTCGTGCATCACCGATTTCATTGGTGGACTCGGTACACGTACAAATATCAGCCAATCACATCTGTTGCCGTTACATTTTGGGTCGGACGATGTTGATGGGCAATGTCGATCTGATCGTTCGGCGAGAGCAAGCGGGCCAACAAACGTCGCATGCTTCTGAACAAATACCGCGAGAATAAACTCCGAAAGAGGTAGCTGTGGGTGTACAGATAAAGGGAATCTAAGTGCCAAAATCAGACCAAGTTCGACGACAGCTTCATACACTACATTACAAGACTTGCTAACGTTCTAACACGACCAATCGACCGAGTCGTGGAGCGACTCGATGGCTTCGTCTAGCTGCTGCTGCGACTGCATCTGAAGGATGTTGTTCAAGTGCTGCGCAAAGAGTACACGCTCTCGCTGCTGGCTGTCGATCGTGCGCAGGCGGAGAAGTGATGCTGCCTCGGCGTCGTCCCGAGGCTCCAGCCGATAGCACTTGGCGAGCTCTCGAATCGGGACGTACCCACGCTCAGTGCACGGATGGCTCGCCGTGTCATATATTCGGCATCGAGTGACGTTGTCGCCAATGCGGTCGGCCACAATCCTACGCAGCGCTCAGATGCACAAAAAGTTGTATCGGTACCATTGCTTGAGGTCGCACGTCCAGACGTCCGAGTCAAGCGGATACGCTTCGTCCTTGAGAATGGATCGTTTCACTAGCACGATGCGGTCGTCTTCTTCGAACCGCCCGTACAGCGTATTGCCGAAGACGCGGATGCGACCGGTCGCGGGCCCAATATCCTCTTGATGGTAAATGATGTTGTCCGTGACTTTTGATAGTTCCTCGTATGGGCTTGTGCCGTATGAAACGTACGCAATGAGCGTTCGGTCGGCGACCCAGAGCGCCTTGGCGGCGTCTTCGAGGGAAATTGGCAGGAGCAGCTGCGACGTCACGCGCACCTCCATAACGTTGTCGTTGCAAGTTACATCGGCGTGCACAAAGTCGACGTCGTCGTCGCCAAAGGGCTCAGCGTTGGCCATTTCTCGGCCCGTGTTGTGGTACACCTGCTTTATGAGCCACTCGTAGCCAATTTTGCGCGTCACATCGTCACCGTTGAAAATGTACGAGTGCCGCCACGAGTCGTGAAACACAGAGATGGCGTTGCGCTATTAGGCGTGAGCCAAGATGTTGGGCGCTAGGGCGTACCTTGGGCGGGGTCAGAGTCAGAACCCATTCCCGAAGAAAGGCATACTTGATCCGGTTGTACTCGACGTTCTTTTTCAACGATCGATTGTCGCGGACCTTCTCGAGTGTGTCGTCTGCGAGAGCCTTTGCAACCTCCTCCCAGGGCAGCACTGTTGTCTGCGTACGCTTTGTGCGTTCGAGCTCGCTCTCAAGCTCGTAGATCATTTTTTTGAGGTAGGCAAGCTCCTTCACGCGCTTCGACTTGATAGTCTGGAGGCTGCTCCATAGAACAAAGTTGTCACTGCATTTAAGGGCCGAGGTATCAAACGGCACGCGCGCCGATTTGCGTGAGAGCATGATGGATCCAAAAATGGGCGTCACCAATATTGGAGTACGAATCGCGTCTGTCTGATTCACGGCTAACAATCATCGTCCTACAGTGTCTGTTAGTTGACGTCCGGGACATGTGGCAATTCAGTGGGAGGGACCTCAGAGACTTCAACATGCAAGCGACGCTTTGTTGCATCTGGGAAGGCTAACATCGAAGCCTGCTAAGCCGTTGTTCCGGCCATGGAGCTCAATGCAGTGTGTCATCCCTCAAACACTCCGTAGAATCAATCGCAGATGGAAAGTATTGGCGTTGAATAGGCGGTACTCCATATCCAATACTGTCCGCTTTTCCTTTAATGCAGCGATGAGCATGGTTGAATGATGGCTGCAACAAACGTCTTCGTCGCGATACAGGGGGGGAATTTCTTGATGATGGGACCACTCATTAAACGCGACGAGATGTGCACCTGGCAAACTGTGTTTACTCCTGAAAGGCTACTCGAAAGTACGCGGGGTGGTCTGACTCGGAAAGGCTCCGCTTTCTTGTGGTGACTGCACCTCCGTCGCGCGTCCAAAACCTGCGAAAGAAGCCAGCCAGATACACCCGCCAACCATAAGTTTAACGTTGCATGGGTGGAAGTTCCCAACTGAGATATGATTAACGGCCATCCGAATTTTCATTGCATAGGCATTGCGCGGCCCATGCCAGGTCCTGGGAGGATGGATACATTTATCATTTTATCTTTGACGACACGGAAACGATAGTATTATCAACCCATCGCCTAGTAGATCATGTGGCAGTAGAGGCCAAGCACGTGGACGATTGCGGAGCATTAATAGGAACACCGACTTCGGCGTGTGCGATTTTCAGCTCTTTACTTCTAATTCTAATGTGAACTTGAGCACGACAATGTTTCCGAAACCTTCCACAAAAAATCATGATATATTCGTTTTCAAAGGTTTCACTACGGACACTCATGGCCCGAGGCAAGCGACAAGATGTTTTCGAAAGGCGACCGCTTCGTTGTGCTGATGGCCTTTAAAGTGACGGCGCAAAACATCGTACGCTGCGTCATCCGAATCGGCAGGGAGGTTTTTCAGTTGCGCAAGCGCCTGCATTGGCACCAGAGTGCCACATTGTATGCACGGGTGACCGTTGTAGTCGTACACGCGAACGCGCGTAAGCTCGTCGTGCACGGGCTCAATGACGATCCTGTGTACAGTGAGTTGGTCGCTCTTATACGAGAGCTTACCATTGCCGCGAGTCAGCAGACCATGTTGTACGAGGCACTGGATGCGCCTCGTCAGTGAGCACGGAACGCATGATGAGCACCGTCCGCCGTGGCGTGTCATAGCGTCCGTAAAGCGCATTTGACACAATCTTTTGGCTCGATGGGCCCACATCTTCGTGGAAGTATTCAATATGACTGCCCACGGAGTCACGAAGAGTTGAACAGTCGTCCAGGCTGCTGCAGCAATCGGCAAGGAAAGACCGACTTGCGACCCAAGCTGCGTTCGTGACGGCGTCAAAGGAACTTGGCACCGTCCAACTTGACGCGACAGAAAGACTCATTACACCGTCGTCCCATGTCATTTGAACGCTCACACCGTCGTTGTCTCCGAGTGCAGACGTGACAAGGGCGAGAGCTTGGTCCGTGCTATGAAAGCTCTGCTGAAGTATCCACTCGTATCCTACTTGTCGGGCCATCCTGTTGCCGGCAAAGAGGCGGGCGGCCGTCCACGACTCTGGGCCCGGGATTGACGTCTAAAAAGGAATGTAAGAAAGCGTTTCAAGCTATAGGACGCACGAAAGGGGAAGCCGACCTCTCGACCCATGCAGTCAATAGGCACTGCAACTCTTTAGACGTGACGATGTGCCGTTTGAGCGACCGATTTTCCCGCACCTTCTCTAACGTATCTTCGGCAAGAGCCTTTGAAATGTCTTCCCACGTCATGAGCGTGGAATGGCACCACTGGAGATGCGCAACGCGCTTCTCGAGCACGCCAAGGTACCGTCGGAGGAAAGCTATTTGCTTGCCCCGCTTGCGGCGAAACTTGGATAAAATGGCCTCGAGATCCATCACAAGTGGGTGGGACGCAGTTGCGGTGGTCATGCCTCTTTTAAAAGTGACTTGCGACCACGCTTAAGGTTGGTCGACGTGCACGGTCAACAGATGTGCGGTATGTCCCACGACTTGACATTATGTCCAACCACCATAAAGTTACGCCATCGAACTACAACATCGCAAAAGTGGGAGTTTTGTATCCAAACCTTTGACACAGACCGGCGGCGTACTGGCGGCGTACAGTGAGTGGATAATTTATGCTAGTCATTTTAGAGCACTTGATCATCTGCGTTCGAAACCTTGAGAGGTTCTAGTACAGACGTTGGTGAGGACTCCCATAGTATACGATTAGAAGTACTACGATAACTCAAGGCACTTCGCGGCATCGTCAGATTACTCCGACGCCGTCGATTGCTCCGTGGCACTTTGTGAGGGCGCGGCCACGTGGTCACCTGGTTTCGTGATGACTCCGAACCTGTCACGCGGTTCCAAGATACGTTAGGTTTTGGCCACACACACGTCGACCACAAGTCAGCTTTTCCTGATGTGGAAGATTCACATGGCTGTTTAGTCAATTACTTGTACATCACTCCTGTCGTACCACCAAGTGACGTTCGTTCCACATATGCTCCATGCACTGGAGCTTACAAAATCGATGGCACCGAAGTCCAAAACGCCGATCTGGCTGGATAGCGAGGAAAGTCCATCAATTCCTTCCCTAAACAAGATCTCACTTCGCAACGATGGCCCTAATGCTCAGATCGCTAAGAAGTACGTCAGGCTGGTCCTTGGACCATCGAACCACGAGATAATCTCGTCTTTTCCAGAGCTGAGTTAGCATCGTAAGGTGATCACATGTGACACATTTGATGGCACGAAACGTTGGCCACGTAACGCCATTCCTTCTTGGATGCATGTACACCTTCCAATCACTCTCCGCTGGCATTTCATTCTTCCACCAGAAGGACGCAGTCGCGAGCGATCGTTGCGGCCTCCTGGGTGCTTTGATGTAAACAACAGCGCAGATTACAAAGCTTAGAAACCAGTTCGTTGGGCACTATCAAGGATAGCTCAACGTGCCTATTACGGGTATTAGCTCGATGAAGTCGCTAAATGGCGGACAAGCACATGTGCAAAAGCTGCTTGTCCTCTTCCACACTTAGTCTACGTTCCAGAGGGATCTCAAAGAGCAATGACTATCACACTGGGATAGATATGCATCCAGGTTTATTAAGATCCGCCATCCTTCTTGAATATACCTCCAAATATTCGTATTTTACCCTGTACCAGCGTCATCACGAACAATACAGTGCTCGTGAAGGTGGATGGGGTTTTTGGGGAATCCCAGGTGTTGGTGGCTTTTCGGTGCTCTGTTTAGCCGTCTGTCAGCTTCTGGTCGTCATTTGGATAGGTTTGCGTCACTGCTCCCAGTCCTACCTTGCAACCAGATCAACAATCACTTGACTGAGGCGAATACATCGCACTGTGTTCGCTGCAACTAACATAATACTTAATGGTTCGTAGATTGGGCCTGTTGTGTCTCGCGGGCTCGATAAAGAAGCGACTTTACGAGCTCTGTGAACAGCCGCGCTTGATGTTGTTGACCGGACACGAATCTCTCACGCATCAGGCTCACGGTGGCGGGTTCGTTCTGGGCACTTAGCTGCATCATGGCAGCCAGGTCACTGATCGGGACGTAGCCTCGCGGCGAACGCGGGTGCCCGACAGTGTCGAGCTTGCGTAATCGAGTTCGTCCGTCGTCCAGCGCCTCCACGACGAGCCTACTGCTAGTGAGAACGAGCAAGTGCGACGATATCGCACCAGCCTTTGGAGTCGAGTGTCCAGACAGAGCTCTCGAGAGGATATGCCTCGTCTTTAACAATCGTTCGCTTGACGAGGACAGTGCGGTTTGTGTCCTGCTTGAATGTGCCGTAGAGAACGTTGCCGAAGATCCGTTGACGATCTCGTTTTCCCATTTCTTCTTGCACATACTCAATGTCATCCGTGACTTCTGTGAGTGGTTCGACGCAGTCTGTGCGTTGCTGGATGCACCGCACGAAGTCTTTGTTCGCTTTGGCGCATACGGCGACGACGTCGTCATAAGCAAACGGCAGAATTGTTTGCTGCAAGACTTCAAGCGTAACCGTGCCGGCGTCGTCGTCGTAGTTCACATCAACGACCAGGCCGTCTTCCGTTGTCGCAAACGGAAATCGCATCATGGCACGGTCGGTGTTGAAATAAACTTGCTGCGCAAGCCACTCGTAGCCGATGCGGCGTGTAGCTGCGTCGCCTGCAAAGATAGTCGCATGCCGCCACGTCTCCTCTGTGAGGCCTGGCGTCACCTAGTCAATGCTTCGCCTCGCTTGAATTGTCTCCGTCTACGTACCCGCGGTGGGACCATGCCATCAACCCAGTCCTTGAGGAAATGACTCACGCGGCGGTAATATTCCCACTCCTGCCGCAGCGTTCGATTGCAGCGTACGTGCTCGAGCGTGTCTTCAGCGAGGGCCTTGGACACCTCTTCCCACGGCAGCACCGTCGTGCGCTGGCGCTTGATGCGCGCCACGGTCGTCTCCAGGTGGTGGATGTAGCGCTTGAGCTGGTGCAGCTCCTTCAGGCGCTTCGACTTGACGCGCGTGATGGTCTCATCCGTGTAGCCCGTCGGCTCCGACCACGTCGCGTGCAGATGCGAGATGGTTGACAGCATGGGGAATGATTACCGAGTGGCAGAAATCTTGGCGGTGTATACGATACACTGAATGCCCGTGGCTGCCGCGAACTTTGAGAACGATAGTAACGGAAACACGTGGCTGTGGAGGCGATGCCCTGAAGTCCCTCGCTGTGATTGGCACAATTAAAGCGCGTTGAATCTTGGCACAATGGCCGGCCGAGGACTGACGAGGGCAGCGCGATGATATACTCCGTTTTAGGCGTCGGCATGCAAGCGTGTGAATGAGGATAGCGCAGGCAACGGCGGATAGCTCAAGTGGCTAGATCAGCGAGGAAAAAAAACAATAGCACCCGTGACTTGCTATCCAGCAGCCAGGTACGTTGCAGAGTCTGCGATTAGTTTACCGCTGAGACCCTCGTCACGATACTTGCCCCGCCTCACGGGTACCGCAATGGTTTTTGCGACGAGTGCACCAACCTATGATCCCGGTACGGTCTCAACCTTTCATTGCAAGGGTTGCCTGATGTCACAACAAGCGCGGTGGTTGCTGATGTTGGAACTTCAAGCAGGTAAAGCCACCGAAAGTACGTTAATTAAGGGATAGTGTCAACTAAGTGAACGAACAGCCAAATGCAAACGAAGTCGATAATTTAACTCCCTAAAGCTAATGGCTAATGCAATAATATACGGTGGGCATTTCTCATCACGTTAGTCGAGAAGCTTTAACCGCCGATACTTAACAGGGCGGACATAGCTGCGCTGTGCTAAATGTGTTGTCTTTTGTTTTGCTGTTGAGAAAAACCTTGCCCTGACGTGGAGTCCGTGACACATGGTGACGACGAAACGAGCATAACATGAGCCTCACGAGCAAGGAGTGCCGTTGGCGTGGCCCATGCTCTGTATTCGCACTGCCAACTGGATGACTTGGCCGTTGTGTTCTTAACTTTCTTGCTAATGAAGTCGTTCAATCGCGCAGGACGCAATATGAATAATATGCTTCGGAGTAGTCCATTGAAATGTCTTCATCATTGCGTTATCACGTTAACTAGTGAGATCAGTGAGTGGATGCAAGTGCATGTATGCTACTAAGTTTAAGATTACGTACACTACTGGAACTAATTCATGGTCGTCGATACTGTGGGTCTTCGGCAAGCTGCCTTCGCAAAGGCATTCAAATAAGATATAGCATGTCCAGTTGCCATATACAGAGATCAACGTCTCGATAGAATTAACACCTCAACAGCAGGGCGTCGACAGTCAAGGGAGGTATATGAATGCTATTTGACCTTTGGTGGGGAATAAAGTTACTGTGTGCAATGGACAACGATTGAGTTTTAGAATAATACTCAAGAAGTTCGAACTGACTGAAAAATGCGTGTGCAGTTTTCTGAGCTCCTTGATTCTATTTGGAGCGTCCCAGCCACGAGAATGAAACTACATCGTGCGCCATCGACTTCACAAGTATACGTGCACCATATACATACACTGTACGACCGCATACTCAAGCTTCCGCTTCGTGCGAAACACGACGTTCTCCCTAGCGCAGCCGGCGCTTGATTATGGGGTAAAACTCGTCGAAGTCGCTTCGGTTTCCTAGGAAGCTGTCATCGACATTGCAGAAATTAGAATCGCTCGATGAAGTCCATTTCGCACTTTGAGAATTTTCTCGTAGCTCATGTTTAACGAATAAGTTCTTCTAGCTATATGAAAAACTTTAAATGGGGCTATCGTCTGTCCGCATTGGATATGTTGTCGAGCTCTGTTGTGACGAACTGTTCACGAGCTAGGCTCTACATTGAGCAAGCTACGTATTGCTCAGTTGTCCACGCGCCCATTCATTGAATAATGAAACGTACAAAGTATCTCCCATGATTTTTTCTTTCATTTGCTTTGACATCTATGTTTCATACGGAATTGAGTTAAGTTGAGTTGCAGATAATTGGAGCGTCGACAGTACGCAGTATTTTCGGGTGCGATAGGACTTTATGAACACTTCAACAATGGCACCGCGTGCCCTGGGTCCACGCGGCCCAAGACCTTCCGATAAGATGCATCGTTATTCTTTTGTGTCTTCTTCACAAAAAAGCGTCTGCACTCGCGACGCTCATATGTTCAATTTGTTAAATTTGGGAAGAAGTTTATACGCATTTACACAGAATATATGATCCCCCGAGCATGCTGCCCAACATTTCGAATGATTGCATTGCTCACGCGTGTCTAATGCGACACAAGCGCCTTGATAATGCCAGTAACCTGGGCCTGGGGATGTAGTATTGGGAGGTAAAAAATACCTGGCGACACTGAAGGGCTCAGAGACTATTGTAGATGGCATGAAGCGTTGTCGAGCAACAGGAGAACGTAACGGTCTAGGTCCTTTATACGATCGCACCTGCTCAGTCTATTGATTGTGCATTGAGAGGAGGGGTGCAAAGCTTGCTAACAGTAAAAGTTACCCTTGCAAAATTACCACAATCATTTTATTAACTGTAACCTTGTGAACTCTTAATCATTGGATGTATTTATTATGAGGGTGTATTAAGTATAGGCATTTCTGTAGCGAGAGGGTCGACTATAGAAATATTTCAGCGGCACGCACCATCAAAGGGTGCATGCAGAAGCCGCAAAACTTCTGGAGTCGATGGCCACTTGCATTACTAGCAGTGACGACGCGATCCATTTCTCGTGTGCTACACAAATAGCGACTCGTCCGAGTAAACCCCAATGACGTGATACCCTGTAACAAAACATACCTTCGTTTCATGCTCCTATTGAAAAAGAAAGGTTTTGACGTTTGCCGTGCAACTGCACCACCAAGACACGATGATGCTACCGTACAACGCGCGCTTTCTGTTTTCATTCTCAGGCTCCACAGCGCACTGCAGCAAAGCCCAATGGAGTGCGAAACCAAAACCTTTTCACGGACTAGTAACGCGAGCATTCTTTTGTTTGAAGTGCTTCATCGCCAATTGACAACAAAGTACATTTTAATCATGACCATTCCTTTCCTTTAAAGGATGGAATGGCGTGAGATATCGAGCCTCGACTACGAAGCTCTAGCGTCACGACAACTCTTGCAATGACGGTATTCACCGGTTCCACAGCAGAGCACCACGTCCACAGTCTCCATGTTGGCATTACGGAAATGCTAGTTACAGTGCAGATCACATTTACTAGTTAGCGATTAAACTACGTCGCAGTGCTCTGCTGCCATTGCACGGTGGTGGCACTAAAATGCATTTTGATATTCTGTGCACGATCCATGTCCGAACCTCTCGTATTCGATACAGTACTTCCGCACCAGCTGATGTATTACTCCGCGCCACTGCCCATCCCACAGCAGCAGGTATTTTTCGTCTCTCCACCAAACTCAAAAAGCGGCATGGAAGCCCGCAAGCGCGCACCACGGCTTAAGACGTCAGAGCTTTTGCTCAAGATGCGGCACGACGTGTACATGCTCGAGAAGTGTCTGCGCCACGAGCGAAGCCAGAAGTCCACGATGCTGTCTTGGGAGGAAGTTTCGCTGGCCCTCAAAGATGACATGCTTCAAAAGGTTCGGGACAACCGGTCGCTTAAGCAAGCAATTGAACGTCACAAGGCGCTGCTGCCATTCATGCAGCATTGGGTAGCTACGTGGCAGCCTGTGGACCAAAGCATACCGGACCGCGAAACGTGGCGACACTCGCAGCTTCTTGCCGGCGACGCAGCCTTCCGTCAACAAGCCTATGACTGGATTCTGAAGCAGGTGTATCACCACACACCCGCGGCCATGGCAACTACAGCCTTTCCTGACACCGTTGCACCATTCATCGACGTGCAGGTATCGATTACCGACGACCTCTTCCGCGTGGCTGTTGCTACGCAAATCGTGTTGCCATTCAGCCTTGAGCAGGTCACGGCGGGGTACTGGACTGCCGAGCAAACATTCACCCAAGCGTTTGCAGTCGACCAATCCAACTTGCAGCGGGGCCACAGCGAATACTTGGCGACTCACGGCGATATGCTGTACCTCCGCGACAACCTGGGGAGCTCGGCACAGAAGATTAGCGACAACGTGCTTATGGGCCGATTCCACGAGCCCAACCGCGCCGTCATTGTCCTCCGCACCGTGCTTCACGACGAGGTCTTCCCGACCCAAGCACCGTCGACATGGAATGTTGATACAAAGCAGTGGTAGGACGATAGTTCGCAGTCGGTGTTGACCAGCTTCTGGCTAGGATGGTAGCCGAGCGCCTGGATGCCCACACGACACGATGTCGCACGTACTACATCATCGACCATCCATGCTCGTCAACGGGTTACGTCCCGCTAGCCGAGTACGCGCGGAGTTCGGCTGCACCTGTGGACCCATGCTCATGTGACGTCCACGCCCGCATTAAAGCCCGGCTCGAGCGTTTACACACGACACAAAGGACATTCTTCGAATCCCACCTCAGAGCCAGTATCACCGCTTGTTGAGTATCGTGGCAAAACCTTAATTTACATAAATGTTAATTACTGCGTCGTATTCGATATCACTTGAGGAGTTCCCAGGAAAGCATAGCAAAACCTGGTGAAAAGCACGCAATCACAGTGGCACGGGTTCAAGTCCCGGTAGGTGACTGCATTTCTCAGTGAAGCTATGCACGGATCCACATCTTCCAATGTTGTGAGAATATGGAAAAACATATACTGGGAACGCACGCGAGCTGCATGGGGTGTGAGTGCCGAAGGAGGCAGCGCAACAAAACCGTACTGTGTAGTCGGCATCAAAGACTTCGGCATTCAGACGGCTCAATACGTTGCTGACTAGGGGCCTCAGAGTGCTCGTGAATGCATGGCAGCAAGACGATACTTACCAAACGTATGACCCTAGATCAGCCATGGTAATCTGGTTGACCGCGTGAATCGACTTATTATAGAGGGGCTCGCAAGCTCAAATATTAGCATGATGCGCTTGGCTGAATGATGCAGATTTCTTAAACATCCATACTCTACTGGCGTTTTATTACAAGGTTCTTCTCATGGGATAAAGTGTGCATGGGTTGTACATAATGTCCAGTGAATACCAGCACCCCCAGTAATCAACAGTTATCCCCAGTTTATTGTTGTTGTCAATTGAGTTTATTTAGGCTTATTCGTGTGAATACCGGTTTTACTGGCTTATCTTGTGTGAAGGTTCTTCCCATGAAGCAGGTACCGATTTTGACCAATCATCCCACGTTTGGCGTTCGAGGAGTGGGCTACGCGGACTCACCATCTCAAGTGCCACTATCGACGCCAACTGCATTAACTCCATGTATGTTACTTTAGCGTCCTCTATGGTGCGGTTTACATAGAGTTCTAATGATTGCTTTTGTAGGCTATTTGGCGCAGCTTGCCACCGAGTTAGTTGCACTTTAGTAGCCAAACCATTCACATCGGTTGCATCATTGGCGGCAAGCGGAGTGCTTTAACTCATAGGGTATTCTAAGCTTGTCAGTTAGCGAAAAATTACATCGAAAGTCGCAGCAGTGCTTTGTGAAACGAGTGCTTGCCTCATCAATGTAATGACTACATCTACTCTGGTTCGGCAGCCGCTGCCTGATACGCTTGCTATGCAACGGCAATTCCCATCGTTTGAGGTCGCGGCAATCTGATCGTGGTTGTTGGGCGTGAGCTCTGTTAGCCCTGGGATTTACTCGTTCAATTTTATATGGCGATCCCAGATTGCTGCCCTCAACAGCACGCCATAAACACTCTCGGTGTGCATTTTTTAACTTCAGCATGGTTTTCAACAATAAATTGCTACTAGGCAATAAAATTACTGATAACGTCTAAAGTCCCAAAGTTAAAATTCACTTTAACACACTGTAATACTACACTGTAGTAAAGTTATGAAGCGTTAATTTATGAGCAGTTGTTGCTCACTTTAATACATTAAAGTTATAAAACGGATATTTATGATTATTGAATTTATCACTGTAATAGATAAAAGTTATATAGAGTTAATTTGTGAGTATTTAAAATGAATTGCATCTTACAATAAACAGACTACTAGTATTTAACACCCTTGATCGAAAAACAAGAGAAAAATGCAACAGTTTTCAGGAATTTTGCAGGATGGGTCTTTGGGACAAACTCTGTAAAAGTCCCAAATGTCCCACCGAATCCAGTTTGCAGTTCGCAGTTGGTGCGGTACGAGCATGGCAGCAACACAGGAGGCGAGGACCCATCTACCAACGATGGCAGCGCGGCCCGGACGGCGAGTCAAGGCCAACCGAAGTCGCGAAGTGGCCAATCTACGTAATCAGGTGTACCACCTAGAGGCGGAGCGAATCCGCCTTAGCCGAGCACGGCTGTCGTCGCTACCATGGGAGGACGTCGCGATGGCGCTCAAGGATGACATGCTCACGCACGTTCGTTTCAACCGCGGCTTAAAGAAAGACCGCAACCGCCTTGCGGCACTCACGACGTACTTACAGTCGCTCGTCATAACACTACGCCCGCCCAAGGTCCGCCGGCCCTCTTATACAAGTTTAGCACTCATGTGATTAGCGCAGGCGCTTGACGGCTTTTGCGACACATGGAGGCACTCGGCACTGTTCATAGGGGATCCAGTTGCACGCTCGACGGGCTACAACTGGATTTTGCAGCAGTTATACCACAACACAAATCGTGCTTTGCAGCAGCGGTCGTTTCCAATGACACCGACGTCCTCGCCGTACATCGACGTAGACGTGCGCGTTAGCGACGAAAACGTGTTTTCAACCCACGTGGCCGTGGAATACACCCTTCCCCAACCGCTGGCTGTCGCCGCTGAGGGCGTCTGGATTGCTGAGGAGACGTTTGGAGATGCTTATCGTCCCCACTGCAAGCGCCGCGCGTGGCGGCAGGCATTCCCCGTCCAATCGCAGCCGTACGTCCGGTACCAGAAGGAAGAAGCCGGCAGCAATAGCCAGGCGCTCCAAATGAACATCCTCCTCGGTCGCTTTGACGAGCACCAAGACGGCGCTCTTACCAAGAGCGTCGTGGTGGCCCGGTCCATCCTGCACGATGAAGCCGCACCGGCCCCGCCGGCCTCGTGGGCCGTCGCGATCCAGCAATGGTTCGTCGCGACCTTGTGGGCCTCCAATCACGATTTTCGTAGGATGGTCCTCGAAGCCACAGACGAGGGGACTCGCTGCCGTACCTACTACTCCGTGGAGCATCCGTGCACAGAGCAAGGCTACGTGCCGTTGCAAGACCTCGCGCGGTGCTGCGGCGTACCCAATTACGCCACGCTTTCGGACGCAGACTGTGTCGTGCGTCTGCGCCGGTGGTTCCACGATCTGCACGTCCACCAGCGGCGCTTCTTCCTTCGCCAT
>JNBR01001476.1:0-69715 GCA_002081595.1 Achlya hypogyna | reverse complement strand
AGGCGATCCTCACGGCTCAAGCTGCCTGAGATCCTCGCTTTCGTTCTCCTTCATTGCCCATGCGCCAACACGCAGGCCGGGCTACGAATTGGGATTTAAACTGTCGAGCAATGACGCGCTCGGTGTTCACAGCTATGTACGCCCGGAGCAAGTCCGACGACATGCCCGATGCCGGTGGGATCCCTGAAGGTGCTGAATAGTAATTCACCAAGCTTGATCATCTGTTCGTTTATCTGAGATAAAAGCAATTCATGCAAAGGTAAAATGATGTTGTGTGTCATTGTAAATAGAGGTTTAGTTTTAATTAGGCGCTTGCAAGCGCATATACCACAATTCTTAGTCACGGCTGTGCCTCTGGAATCGATGCAGTCGGCCCTACAATGGAATATTTAAAGAGTTCGTCAGTCTTCAATTGTGATGCAATCACACGGGTGGCGCGCGTTGGCGAACACATCAAATCACCGTCAACGAATCGTCGCTGCCTCAAATGGAAGCTTCGTACATTTTAGCAGAAGCAAGCACCTTACACATCACTACGCGATCGGGACTTCGGGGAAAATGTTTGGAGGTCTTTCGTGGAGATCGAGTTGCTTGTTGCAACTTAAAAGGTTGGCAGCGAGAGCAGACGCCACGTCTCTACTACCATACAGTAGAAGAGAATGGAAGCTGACAAGTCATGGCCCATTTGTTGGCAACCTGCTGCAATTTCGAGTGCGTCGTCGATCGCATCAATCTGAGAATACATCTTCTGTTGCATTGTTTGGTGGGCTGAATGAATGATCACGTTGAGAACACTGGTGGGCCGCCGCGACGTCTAATACTTTTGATCCCACGCGCAACAGGCCAACGAGGCTTGCCCTGTCCGATAAAGTATCATCGATGGTACGTTCCACTGTCGTACCGTGTACTCTGTGGTTGCGAGGAGTCATCCATTGGAATGTGAGCACCGTGTAGTCGGACACGCGTCGGGCCTCCAGCTACGATGAGCCCACCTGTACCCATACCTTGATGAGCGGAAGTTTTTCGTTTTTTCGAAGGGGTTTCTGCTGTGAAGGCTCTACCGGCCGACGACAAGGTTGCGGCGGTTGATGCGTCGTCTCAAGGCAACACCACGCGTTCAGACAACATTAATCCTACCATATGCGGCTAGCACCATCGCTCCCGGTTTGTGCGTCAGTGATAAAATCCTCGACGCGTATCATGAGTAGACCATCTTACTCTGGCGTGGGACGCCCCCCTCGTCTCACAATCGTCGCCGCCGGTGCGTCACGCCGCGCGTTTACCAGAGTCATGACGTGTCCGTAGCGACGCTGGTCCACGCAACAGTGGGCTGGGCACAGTAGCTCTGTTTACAGCACCGCAGCCTGAAGCCCTTGACTCGGCATTCGCCATGTCGCTCGAACGGAAGCACGCAATCGCGTCGTTGCGGGCCGAGGTGTATGCGCTCGAATGCGAGCTGCGGGCCGTGGCGCGCCGCCAAATGACGGCATTGCCATGGGAAGACGTGGCGGTGGCGCTGAAAGACGACACCCTCGCGCTCGTTAAAGAGCACCGAGGTCTTCAGCAGCGCGTCGCCGCCTACAAGCAACTCTGTAGCGAGATGACTACATGGGTCCACCGCAGTCTTTGCACCCACCGCCAGGTCGGCTTCCATTGTTTTTATTGGCCCTTATGCGCATGGATGTAGCGGGTGCTCGAGACGTCATGGCGCGATTCGTGCCTCTTCCACGGCACTCCTGCGGCACGGGAACTGGCGTTCACTTGGCTCGTTCAGCAGCAACTGCACCACACGGAACACGTGATGATGACCAAGTACTTTCCCGACACTGGCGACTACATGGACGTGGCATTCGATGACGACAACGGGGCATTCAATGTTCACGTCAAGACTCAGATGGTGCTGCCGCATCCCGTGGCCCTGGTCGCTGAAGCGGTGTGGGTTGCGGAGAAGACGTTTTCCCGGGCCTTCCGTTCGGCCCAGGCGCAACCCCATGAGCTCCGTGAAATCTTCACCGGCGCCGACGTCGCGTACGCCAACGAATCGTTTCGCGTTGCCAAAGCAGTCGTCTCCGACAACGTCCTTTCGGGGCGGTGGTGCGACGGACAGCGGGCCGTCATTGTGCTCAAGACCATCGTGCACGACGAGATGCACCCGATCGGCGCTAGTGCTTGGCGGTGCCCAACCCAGCAATGGTGCCAGCCTCTGCCTTTTCGGCGCTCATACTCCATAGGTTCGTCGCCGACGCCATCGATGCCCATTCGACGCGGTGCCGAACGTACTACAGAGTTGAGACCCCGAGTGTCCACCAAAAGCGGGTACCACTCAAACGCCTCGGCGCCCGCTTTGACGTCGATATGGCACTCCCTGATGCATCCGCCAAGCTCCGAACTGCTACGAAGGACTTTCAGCTCGATCAGCGGGCATTTTTTGGTGCCCATGTTGATCGCGTGCTGCAGGATATGGTGATGCGTTCTGCGTAATTGAGATACTCGAATGTGGCGAAGTGAATTTAAGTACTCGACTTCGATTACTCGGCAAGGCATCGCGGAGTACGCTATTTTCCAGTCGACGATGGCCCGTCCCTTGACACGTCGACGACAGACTTCAAGCGACGTATACATAGGTGGCTACAGCGCCTAATTGCATGGACAATGTGTTTGGAACGACCACCAAAAGTCCCATCGCAAATGCGCGACGGCAAGTGTTGATGGTGTGGGCCACGTGGGACCAAATACAAGGACGCGTCGACGCTCATGCAATGTGCTACTTTCGTAAACGCAGGGTGAGGGTGCGCTGACCATTCTACCCCAGGGAGCGTCGACGCGAGCGTCGTCGATCTTCGTCCAACGCTAGTCACCACGGAACGGGCAGCACAGGGCATCAGAATGTCGGGCAACTGGCGCGTCCCTCCGAACGCCCGGTCCCGTGGCGTCGGTTGGGTGGGCTCCCATGTAGTTCATGGAGTCGAGGCGATGGCGTCAGGTTGTCTGGAGTGAACTCCGCACCCAGCATCGCTCGCTTGCAACCAAGTGCCCGAAAGGCGCGATCTGGGACCGTTGGCCTGGCACCAGCTGTTGTGGCTGGCGCCGTTCTGGAGCAGCCACGTCAAACTCCTGGTGAGTTTCGCGTCATCGATTTACCATCGGTGTAGCCGGCCGCTCTTGAAGCAATCGATCACGCCGTCGGCCGGCCGCGCGATGCTCCGGTCACGGCGACGCTTGCGTCGTCAGGATGCATTGGACGAATCTTCGACCTGGGTACCCCTGAGATGGAGCCTGCGACTTCATTTTTTGTCGACTTGGGCCTTGGGTCACCCGTTCTGGGAGGCTGGATCTCATGCAAACTCACGACCCACGTCTCCTTTCCTGGGCGTGTCACCAGCGCGTTTCGACGACTACTGGCACCAGCTGGCTCTGCTAGGGGACGACACCTGCAATCGGCACGGTGACGCCTGTGCACGGCGAGGTTGCCGCTGCTTGCACCGGCGACGGCACCCGCGGCACCGCCATAGTGGCTAATCGACGCCATGTCCAGCCCCTGCTTTATCGTGAAGTACTGAGCCTGTCGCAAGCCCTGTCCCACTCTGGCGCTGTCACCGGCCGGTGCGTAAAGTCCACGACCATCAACCAATGAGTGTCATCATTTGCCATCTTGCGCCATGCTGCCGTTGGTGGAGGAAGCATCTGCGATCGTCTCGAAGAAGCGGCGGCTTGAGCCGTCGGCGCTCGAGCGGCTCAAGCCGTCCAAAGACCCCCGCCTTGCCCACATCAAGTCCAAGCGGACTAAGCAGCTGCAGTCTCTTTTGCACCACGTGCACGATCTGGAGGTCGAGGTCGCGCGGCTTAAGCGTGGCCACGTGTCATTGCTACCGTGGGAAGACGTTGTGATTGCTCTCAAGGACGATACACTCGAGCAAGTGCGAATCAACCGGTCATTGAAGCGCCAAGTCGACGCGTGCTCGCACCTCACAAGCGTGCTCGAGTCGTGGGTTGCCGCCCTCCGGCCCGCCACGGCACGTTCGCTTCCTCTCGACTTTGCACTTATGTAGCTTGTAGCGGATTCCGTCGCAGATCGAAGAAACCTGGCGGCACGGGCAGCTCATGTCGGGCGACCCAGCATGCCGGAAAATCGGGTCAGCATGGATTCTGCAGCAAGTGTACCACAACACGATGCGCGCGATGGGGCACGTGCCCTTCCCAGACTCGTTCGAGAGCTCTATGGACGTCCGTGTCGACTGGGACGATAACTTGCGCTTTCGCATGACAGCGGTCGCGCAAGACGTGTTTCCGTATCCGCTGGAAGTGGTCACGGAAGCGCTTGAAGTTGCTGAAAAGTCGTTTGTCAAAGCGTACCGGCGCCAAGGCGCCATCCGCGACCTGTGTGTGCCCCAAAGCGACGGAGACGTGCAGCTCGTGCAAGAAGACTCGACCTCACCGCACCACCAGACGCGCTACAACGTGGTGCGCGGTCGGTTCTGCGAGCCGAATCGAACGGTCGTCGCGCTTCGAACCGTGCTCAAAGACGAGCTCTATCCTCTCGAGAAAGATACGTGGGTGCTCGACACCAAGCAATGGTGGGTCGCTGACCGATTGTCGCCCACGGCCACTCGCTGCCGAACATACTACACAATCAATCACCCGTTCACAGAAGGCGGGGGATACGTGACCCTGGACGAGCTGGCCGAGTGCTACAAGATCCCGAGCCGTGAGCCTCGCGTCGTTACGGCAGGCGTTCAGGAGCGCTATGTGTGGTCGCATACAAGACAGCGCGCTTTCTTCAAGCAGCGTTTTGAATCGATTCTCGCAACCTTGGCCGGCGACATGTCGTAATATAATAGCGTCGTATAGTTTTGGTCGCCATGCGCGGAGGACAATGCAAGGCCCATTCGAACAATATAAACTCAGTGGCGCCATCGTCAGAGATACTGCACGACATGTCATAGTTGGAAAAGACAGTAGGATGGGCCTATGGTACGAACAGTGCAAGGAGACAGGGTGCGAAAGATGGCCACGCAGAGCACCCCTTCGTTCGCAGGTTGGGTTATCCGCGCCCGGTCGCGGTCCCACTCTCGGTGTGTTTAGAGGCCCGACGCTTAACGGCGCGTGCGATTGCACACTAGTGCCACGGGGCGCAGCCCCAGCCTCGAGGCAGGGCGCCCCACGCTGCAGCACGCTGTCAACGTGGCTTTTTCGTTACCACATCTGCTTAACTGGGTGCCATAAAGCGAGGTGCAAGTGCCCAACAGTACGGGCCAAGACGGCTCAGATCCATGGAGGGAAGCGCATTGCTTAGCTACAATAACTTCAGTAGGTGGCAATTATTGGCGGCCATTTTGTTCACTTCGTCGTGTGTCCATGGCAACCGGTATCTGGATGCCTATCATAGTATCCGGATGCTTGTCACCAGGCGGGCAGTATGGTTTTAAGGGAATTGCACAGTTCAGAGCCTGACCCAGACCAGCTTTATCCATGGCGACGCCCTCGACGCCGATCAAGAAGCACCGGTTTCCGGCAGCGCCACCGCGCCTCCGTCCATCGAAGGACCCCCGGTTGGCGCATATTCGTTCTAAGCGCGCGCGGCAGATGCAGTCGCTACGCAACTACATCTATGACCTGACGCAGGTCCTGGGAGCCATGCACCGCCGCAGTGGCCAGCTCTCGATGCTGTCATGGGAAGATGTGCTGAAGGCCCTGCAAGATGACACCCTCGAGCAGGTTCGGGAAAACCGGTCGCTCAAGCATCAGGTGGACCACGCGACTGCGCTCGTGACGATGCTTGAGAATTGGATTGGCCACATTGTACGGCCCACTACGGTGTGCCATTCTTCCCAGGGCCGTCTGACACGATGCATAGCGCGTGCCGAGCTTGGCCGAAGAGACTTGGCGCCATTCTCAGCTCCTCGCGGGTGACACGGCGTCCCGACAGGTCGCCTACGAATGGATTCTGCGCCAGGTCTACCATAACACAGATCGGGCCATGGCCCACGTGCACTTTCCGGACGGCAAAAGCAATTGCATCGACGTCGACGTCACGTACACTGAGGGTGACATCGTTATGATCCAAGTGATGACGCAGGATTTTCTGCCCTTCTCTCTCGATGCCGTCGCCGCCGGCTACTGGGTCGCCGAGAAGACGTTCGCCCGCGCGTATCGAGCCCATGCGCAGCTCCAGCATCTGACTACAGCAGACATTTCGCACGCGCAGCAAGAGATGCAGTACCTGCGCGAGGAGATCCCGTATCCAGACGACCGCGTCGTGCACTACAACGTGCTAAGCGGGCGCTTTCGCGACGCCGATCGTATGACGATAGCACTGCGCACGATTCTTCAAGACGATGCACACCCTGAACAACCGCGAGACGCCTCGTCCTGGACGATAGACACAAAGCAATGGTGAGTCGAGTACGAGGGCGTATGTGATTAACGCAGTGGACAGGATCGTTGCGGACCGCATCAACGACGCTACCACGCGGTGCCGAACATTTTACACCATCCGCCACCCGTTCACACCCATGGGCGACGTCCCACTACCCGAGCTTGCCGCCGTCTATGGTGTCGCCGCAGGGCCGAACCTCCGGTCGCAACTGAGGGCAAAAATCACCAGCGGCCACCATGACCAGCGCGCGTTCTTCATGACGCACTACGCCACCGTGCTTGGGCAGCTCGCGCACCTGCGAACGGACGCCCCGGAGTAACACCATGAAGAATCATCACATGCTCGGACGTGGCGTTGATCGTAAATCTGTTGCAGCGTTTCTGAGATGATTGTTGGTCGGATGTCCTGAAAGGCCAGCCAACGGCACGGACGGCTGCTTCAAATTCGCTTAGATAAAGTCATATTGCATTTGTGGCGCCAAGGCAAACAAATCCACAGCAACTGAAGAAGAGTCTCGACAGGCAGCCTGCAACGGGCCCAGACGAGGATTAATGGCGAATGACTCAAAATAGGAGCCATATTTCCATATTTCTGAGCGTGTGTCTTGGTGAGGCGACTTGGCAGCTCCAAGATGCAATGCCGCAACGAACCAGACCTGGGCTGCGACGACAACTAGGTGCACCCACAACACGTTTATCAGTTGTATATTCTCAGCACGAGGCGCAGGTACAGTGCTAACTTCCTCAAGATATCACGTTAGAAAGGATCGGTAGCCTTGAATAAAGTTATGCTTTTGGGGCTCAAATCGCACACCAATGATTGGCACTTCGTTGGATGGAATCCGTTCCCAGCTTCGCTTGCCGCTCATTCCTTGCATGCTAACATAAAGATTTAACGTTCGCGTCAACGTTTCAGGTGCTCGTACTGAGTTTACAATATATAACTCTTTTGTGCACGGCTGCATCGGCAGCTATTGGTATTGTCGGGTCAGCCGCGAACAAGCTCTGGATTCTGCACAGGCGACGTCATGGGCCAACAGTGAATGGACCAGGGGTGACAGAATCACCGTGTACTGGGCAAGGCAATTACCACGCCGCGGACGCCTGTTTCCAAGGAACCGGTTGGTGTCATACCAAATTGCCCATCTGTCCGGTCTATTCCTCAACTCACCCGATGCCCGAGGCCCCCAAGAGAGTGCGGCGGCGCAACCCCGAGTCGCGGTGTGCTTTCAAGCTCGAGGCCCTCAAAAGGGAAGTATACGCGCTCCAGTGCACGATCACACAGCTACAGCGGCGGAAATCATCTTCCTTATCCTGGGAAGACGTAGCGCGGGCGCTTCAGGACGACACTTTACGGCTCGTGGGTGAAAACCGGGAACTCCAGCGCACGCAGCGTGCGTATGCCCGCTTCTACCGTGTCGTGACAGCCTGTGCGCAGCTAAGCATCGACGTACGAGTAAATTTATCCATGGCAATTCATGAATGCTCGTAGCGGGTGCCGACCCTGACTGAGGAGACGTGGCGACACGCACAGCTTCTCGCCGGTGATCCGGCATCGCGGCAACTCGGATGCGAATGGATCTTGAAGCAGGTGCACTTCAACACCACACGGGCCATGGCCCACATTGCCTTTCCGAGCGACGGTGCCAGCTATGTGGACGTCCACGTGAACATTGAGGCAGACCTCCTCCAGATCCATGTTACAACGCAGCAAGTGCTTGCGTTCACGCTGGCTGAAGTAGCCGATGCGTACTGGATCGCGGAGCAGTCCTTCGCGCGCATGTATGTCGGCCAGACTCTCGATGCGGCTACGGACGACGTTTTGCCCCACTCACCGCCTCCCACGGTCCAGTACATTCAAGAGTCTCTCAAGTACGGTTTGTACGACGTGTGCTACAACGTTCTGAGCGGCCGCTTCGACGAGCCAAGGCGGACGACTCTCGTGTTGCGCACGATTTTGCAGGACGAGATGCATCCGACCGCACCCTCGGCCTGGCTCGTCGACACCAAGCAGTGGTAACGTAATGCGCCCCGTCGTCTGTGTGCTGAGTCACCATAGGACGGTCGCCGACGCCCTGGGACCCAACCTGACGCGCTGCAGAACATACTACACAATCCAGCACCCAATGCTCGGACAGAGCCACACAAGTGTCCCTCTTGCCGACTTCGCTAGTGTCTTTGGCATCCCCGCAGGCCATCCGCGAGATGTGGCGTCGGCACTGAGGAACCGGTCGGAGGCCAACCACCGACGTCAGCGCACCAGTTTCCAAGCGTATTTTGAGAGCGTGCTGGGCACTTTGCGCCAGCACCGTGAGATCCGAAGCATTTAACTCGGAAACTGGGCTTCAACCACTTCAACCGTTGTTGGTGCACATCAGATTGCTCATACGTACTACGGTGGCGTATGCTAAGCCGGGTGTGCACTGTTGGCGCGGCCTCGTGGGTTCGTAGAGCCATTGTAGCGGCGCCTCGGGGCATTGTGTATTCCTGACCCAGCGCCTGTCTAGCACTCAAACTGAATGTCAATTTCATTTTCGTTGCCCGATAGTAGCATTCTGTAAGTAAATTTCATGACGTCGCCGCATGGGACCATTCTGAAACTCAATTTCGGGAGAGACTGAGTCAGGTGGGTGGTCATTTCTCACCGAGACGCGACGACAATGGCCGATGCCGAGGCTCCGAAGAAGCGGCGCATGACAATCAAGCTGCCGATCAAGCCTTCGCAAGACCCGCGGTTGGACCACATCAAGTCGAAGCGAGCCAAGGCGCTGGAAGCGCTGCGCCGGTACACCTACGAGCTCACGACCGAGGTGTGCCGCCTCAAGCGTGGGCAGGTCGCGATGCTACCGTGGGAAGACGTGGCCATCGGACTCAAAGAAGACATGCTGGAGAAAGTGCGTGAGAATCGGGCGCTCAAGCAGGAGATGGAAGCTCGAAGGCGCATGTGCCAGTTCCTACACGACTGCCTCGGACGGTCAAGTCCCTTTAACGTCTGCATCTTGGCATCGCTTTGGGCTGACCCACTGCGTAGACAGTCCCAAGCCTCGCGGAGGAGACGTGGCGACACTCCCAGCTCCTCTCCGGCCCTTCCCGCGAGCTCGGCTGCGAGTGGATTCTCAATCAGTTGTACCACAACACGGAGCGGGCGATGGCACACGTCCAATTTCCGGACGACGGACGAGAACTCGATTGCATCGACGTCAACGTCGTGAGCAGCGGCGGTCTCATTCGCGTCGAGGTCATGTCCCAAGAGTACCTGCCATACGCGCTTGAGCACGTCGTCGAGGCGTATGGCATCGCTGCTGCCAGCTTCACCAAGGCCTATCTGCGCAAGGTCGCGGGCTACCTCGACGACTCCAAAGCGGGTGTCAGCACCGACATCCACTACGAGTCGGTTCTACAGCCGCACCGCCAGCACACCATTTGCTACAACACTCTGAGTCGCTTCTTCCTGGCTGGCGACCGATGCGTCTTAGCTCTGCGCACGATTCTCAAAGACGACGAGCACCCGGTCCCTACATCGACGTGGATTATGAACACCAAACAATGGTACCGCTCGAGCTCCCCGATGGCTCTGACGCGCAAGTTAGGGTCGTCATCGACCGGCTCGGGCCGCACCTCACGCGGTGCCGAACCTTCTACACGATCGACCACCCGTGCTCTGAAGCTGGTGGCTACGTGTCGGTGGCCGAAATGATGCGTTTCCGAGGACTGCCCATTTGCGCGAACGAAGCGCAGAACTTGATGCTTCTTCGCGACCGCTTCCACGAGCAGCATCGGCTACAGCGCAGTTTCTTCCAGATGCACGCACGCTGTGTTGCCGAGACACTCGCGGTGCGGCTACCGGCTTCAGAGGGCCTCGACGAATGGACCGCCATGATGCAGGCACCCGAGGCCGCCTGGTAGCGGTCTAAGATGACTTAATTTATACAAATAAACTCAAGAGCAATCATCGAACGAGCACGAAGCCCTCGTCACGCAACGTTCGCGAGTGACCGACAGCTCGGACCATGGAATCAACAAGATACTACACGATAGCAGGAGGCGCAAATCGCAGACTCGCACCGTGCTGCCCCTTGCCCAACGAGCGCGACCGCAGGGGTGCTCCAGGGCATTGTACTGACCAAGAGAGCTCGTGCCTGTGGAGGCCGACGGGGTCTGCGGATGCTGTGTACGTTGGCTGGGCGGTGACGTCGGACGATCCAGTTGACGTTATGCCGTCGGCTCTGCGGTGTTTACGACGAGGTGAGGTGTGTGTATGTCCGATCTTGGTCGTCGTGTTTGCGACCGGTGGTGCCACGCTTGACCCATGAGCTGAACGATTTGTAGAGGTCCGACCTCGAAGTATGACGCTGTAGCTTGCTTCAACCAGGCTGGATGGGGCACAGGACACGGTCGATTTCCGCCCTGCCCGCTGGTGACTCATCGCGCGCGCGAAGGTGCAAAGTGGTCGGTACAGTATGCAAATTTTCCACCGATGTCCGCAGTGCTGCGGATGCTTGGCAGAGGGGGTTGGCTCGGCGCAATCAAACGAGTGATCGAACGCATCTGTGGTGGGAAACTGTACCACGCAAGAGTAGTGGTCAAGGCGCTGCTTTCGTATGAGGCGCTCGTATCGTGGTAGGACGCCAGCCGGCGTCCCCAGCATCAACATTGTCTCAAAGGGTGGGATGTTGGCGGCCGAAACAGCACCTGAATCGTGGTGGCTTCTTTTAGTAACCTAGTCGAAAATCCATAATTACCGTACATTTACGACCAAATTTACGTAGGGTCAACGACCACAATTTGACGGCATTCTTTCGTGCTCGCATGGGTGGTTGAGGAACTCATGTCGACGCAACCGCGCACCTTCTTTCGCTCACTCGGTGTCTACAACTTTGGGGTGTCTGGTCCCTCCGAACACGTTTGGCATGAAGTACAAGTTGGTATTAGCGCGAGTGCTGTACAAAGTTCTCGGTGGCGCAACTTGCCCCCCAGTGATAATGGCCCAGCACCGTTCGAACTGCCGACTTCAAACACCCTGTTCCTAATGCGGTGTTGCTGCTATGTCATACTTCACTGCTCATGGTATCGCGAAACGTCGAAAGTCGCTGACTGATTTCCCTCGACGGCGGCTACCGTTCAAATTTACCGTAATTTCCAGAAGGGTCACCTGCTTTGACCAATCGACCACCTGGTTCCCGGGGGCATGTACTAAGCGTAATGCAACCCATTCCAGGATTTGCAAACGCCCCGCGATCACACTCACAAATGAAATTCGTCGCGGCGCCAGCCCCGATGCTCGTCCCCAATCACCGCAAGCCCGCCGACTTCGAGGTGCCGCCATCGTCTATTCCCGGCCTTGCCCACATCAAGTCGAAGCGCGTCAAGGAGCTCGAGTGTCTACGACACCAGGTGTACGTCCTGCAGAGCCACATCGAACGGCTTAAGCGCTGCCAGTCGACGCAGCTGTCGTGGGAGGATGTTGCACAGGCCCTCAAAGACGACACGCTCGATCAAGTCCGCGACAACCGATCGCTCAAGAAAAAGCTTGGCCACAATCAGCGCATGGGGCAGTTCCTAAAGCTTTGGATGACCACCATGGCGCCACCCACGGTAAGCTTCGCCACTACCGTTTTCGGAAGGGTTCACAATTGTTTAGCGGCCGTTGAGTCTTTCGGAGGAAAGCTGGCGTCACTCACATCTAGTGGCGGGCGACGACGCCTCCCGGCAGCTGGGATACGAATGGATCGCGCGGCAGTCGTTCCACAACACGACAGCTGCAATGGCGCACGTATCGTTTCCGGACGATGGGGCAGGCGACTTTGTGCGCGTGCATGTTCAAGTGTCGGACGATTACCGGTTTGTCGTGCAAGTGGCCGCCCAACAAGTTGTTGCTGCAGACCTGGATGCAGTGAATGCGGCGTTCTGGGCTGCTGAGCGATCCTTCGCCGCCGCCTTTCGTGACAGGTGCACCCAGCTTACCGACTTGTCGGTGCCCACGGAAGACATCATGTACTTGCGGGAAAACCTTGGAACCGCAAGCCAGCGCATGGTCAACAAGACGATTCAGGCGCGGTTTCGCACGCCGACGAGCACGACGTTTGTGCTCCGGTCGATTCTGAAAGACGACATGTTTCCGCTCGATGACGATGACGACGCCTGGTCCTTCAACACGAAAGAATGGATGGTGGCGGAGCCGCTGGCTGACGGCTCGACCCGCTGCCGGACGTTCTATACCATTGACCACCCATGCACGGCCAAGGGCGGCGACGTGTCCCTCAACGACATCGGTCGGTGCGTCGACCTGAGTATGCCAGACGACGAGGCCCTGGTGCGCGTGCTGAAAGAGCGCTTTCTCAATAGCCACCACGCCCAGCGCCGCTTTTTCGCCGAACATTTCCGTCGCGTGCTCGCTGCCATGGTGGCATCTGAAGACCTCGTGCAAGTCTAGACCCACCACCTATTATTTATCTTAAATAGTATCGTGTTTATTGTCAAAGTATCGTCGGACGGAGCGGCTAGCATCAGCCCACATATGGAGCAGCAACAACTTGACAGTCAAAACGCTGCTGGGGGCATGGTTTGCGAGGAACTGCCCTAGCGTGATGGCACTGAGGGTTCAAGGATGCACGTTCGTCTCCACAAATTGTCGATTGCTTTTGCAGTCTCTCCTTCCATCGTGCCATAGGAGGTCCTCGTGATCAAGCGGATCGCTCTGGGCCATTGAGGACAAGGCTCTTGCCGCCGCCAGCGTTGGATCCGGTTCTGCGAAACTTCAACACCTCAAGGTTGGCTCTTCTACGCGCGACCACTAGCAGCACGTCCTTCAAGTTCCGTCCAAAGGTCGTCTGCGAATCCACAGCCAGTTTTGCGGCCATACGAAGTTGCGCCTCATACGGCTCTTTATTTCCTCTTGTATTTACTAAGCCATATTAAATCTTAGATAAGCATATCTTTGCATCCGCCAATCACAGCGCGAACGACCAGAATTCGCAG
This sequence comes from Achlya hypogyna, assembly GCA_002081595.1. Taxonomy (NCBI): domain Eukaryota; phylum Oomycota; class Saprolegniomycetes; order Saprolegniales; family Achlyaceae; genus Achlya; species Achlya hypogyna. The sequence goes on along the minus strand of JNBR01001476.1, from coordinate 56,362 downwards.
TAGGTGATGCTGATCTCAGGCCCTGGTCGCGGGGGCTGGTCAAAAGGCAAAGTACTTAAGCGGAAGGTTCATTTGAAGTTTGTATAGGGCGGGGTGGCGGATTTGTTCCAGTGGTTGGCGGTCGAGTGGGCGTGACGATTGGCCTCGTTGCTCGCGCATAATATCTTGTGCGGCGAGTGGTAGAGAAGGATCATGGGTGCGCAAAGCCGTCACGTCGTCCAAGTGGCCCTTCTTGGGTGCCTTGTGGCCGCCGCGCTCGTGCTCATGAAGCAGCGCAAGGCCTCGGCGGATGCCCACAAGCCACCGCCGGCACCGCGGAAGCCATCGGCGGCCCGCGCGCAGTCGGACATCACGGACACTCAGATGGTGTACACGGAGCCGGACAAGATCCAAATCCCTCGCCGTGGATCCGTGGGTGACGAGGATATCCTCGTCATCGGTGTGTGCGGTGGCACGGGGTCAGGCAAGACGACGCTCTCGCGGGCCATCATTGAGGCCATTGGCGAGGACAACGTCTCGTATTTATCGCACGACTACTACTACCGCGACATTTCCAACCGCACGCTCGAGCAGCGCGCGCAGCACAACTTTGACCACCCCGATTCGCTCGAGACGTCTCTGTTGGTGCGCCACCTGGAAGCGCTCCGCGAAGGCATCACGGTCGAGGTGCCGATGTACGACTTTGCGACGCACTCGCGTTGCACCACAACGCAGACCATGGTGCCGCGCCGCGTCATCCTCGTGGAGGGCATCCTGTTGTTCACGGACCCAGCGCTTGTTGCACTTATGGACATCAAGGTTTTCGTCGAGACGCCTTCGGACATCCGTTTTATCCGTCGCCTCCGACGAGACATCGCCGAGCGCGGCCGCACGGCCGAGAGCGTCATCGACCAGTACCTCAAAACCGTGCGCCCAATGCACCTAACGTTTGTGGAGCCGTCCAAGCGCGTAGCCGACATCATCGTGCCTGTCGGTGTCAACGCCGTCGCCCTCGACCTCATCATCTCCCGCCTGCGCAGCTACTGCCCCGAATAGACGTGTTCCTAGTAGATCCGATAGTCCTCATACACACCCAACCCTTGAGACCTTCTCTTGCCGCAACGCAGGATGCGCTAGGGGCATGCCTGCGGCAGGAAGCATCCAAGAGGGGTCAGAGTCCTCGATAAACAAACGGACAGATCTAGGGTATCGGCAAAAAGGTACGTTGTCGTCTACTGGAGGGCGGCCTGCTTCTTCTTGTCCCGAAGCAGGTTCGTGAGGAAAAACTCGCCGGCCTTGTAGCTCGAGCGCACCATGGGCCCACTCGCGACGTACAAAAAGCCCATCGACTCGCCGACCTTTTGCCATTCCTCGAACGCCTCGGGGCTCACGTACTCGGCGACGGGCATGTGTCGCGTCGACGGACGGAGGTACTGGCCAAAGGTCACGACGTCCACGCCCGACGAGCGCAGGTCCTTGAGCGTTTGAAGCACCTCTGCGGGCTTTTCGCCAACGCCAAGCATAAGCGATGTCTTGGTAACGAGCGTCGGCTTGACCTTTTTGGCCGCCTCGAGCACCGCAAGCGACTGCCGGTAGTTGGCTCGGTGATCGCGGACGCGGCGCTGCATGCGCTCAACCGTCTCGACATTGTGCGCAAACACGTCAAGGCCTGAGGTAGCCACCTGCTCGATGAGGTCGACGCGGCCAGAGAAGTCGGGCGTCAGGCACTCGATAAGGATCTCGGGCAGGCGTTCGCGGAGGAGGCTCACCTAAGCGCAGTGTGGGATCAGCTTCCACGGTTGATGTGGTTTACCGTCGAGGCAAAGTGGTGGGCGCCGGCATCCGGCAGATCGTCGCGGTCGACGCTCGTGAAGACGACGTAATCGAGGCCCCAGGATGCGATGGCGCGGGAGACCTTGTCAGGTTCGTCCTGATCGAGAGGCGGCGGGCACTTGCTCGTCTTGATGGCGCAGAAGCTGCAGCCGCGCGTGCAAGTGTCACCCATCAACATGATTGTCGCTGTGGCCGTGCCGTTCTTGCCGCCGCCCCAGCACTCGCCAATGTTGGGGCACCGAGCCTCCTCGCACACGGTCGCAAGGCCGAGCGACCGAACCGTGTCACGCAGGCGAATGTAGTTGTCGCCCGACGTCGGCTGCGCCTTGAGCCAGCTGGGCTTACGGTTGCTCGCGTTCGGCTTGCGCGACGGCTTCACTGAGTCCGGCGACGTCATGAGGGCGTCGAGGTCCTCGGCCTTAATGATGTTGTCGCCCCAGCTCGCATCCAGCTGGTGCTTCTTCGCCTCTTCAAGGGCAAGCGCTTCTTGGGCTAGCTGCTCGCGCAAAGCCGTGAGGCGGGAAGACCGCTGCGCCGCGGCCGTCGAGAAGCGGCGGAGGGCCGGGATCATCTTGATGCTGCTCATGGCTTGTTCCTTCGCTGCTGGGGGCAGGCTACCGAAAGCTTCAATGGCCAATCAGTTGGCCCGGGAGATGACCCGGTTGATTTTTGAGAGTAATTTTTTTAACGTTTGCAAATAATTGCCTTGTTTCTGTATGCCGTCGCATTGTATTGATGGGACACAACACATTAAATATTTTTGGAGCCACGACGAATTCCGTTCGTGGGCTCGACAGGGGACGCATGCCGCCGTCACGGAGCGATCGTGGGAGGCCGTGGGCTCGTCTAGCCGACGACCAACGCGAGAGCATGTCGTGTCTTGATGGGACCGCCTAGTGGGTGTGTCATGCGGTGTTTCTACCTCCTGACAGCGCGGCTAACAACGAACGTTGCCTTTGCAACGTCGATGACGTCCCGACTTGAACCAAGGGGCAACAGAGTAAACAGACGCCGTCGGTTCACGTCACGCACGAAGCATATTTATCCCATTGTTGCCGTGGATGGACCCTCTCGCGCAATAGCGACGAAGCTAGCATCGTTGGCACAACGTTTCATTATAGCCTACGTTGATGTGCCGGGTATCGTCAACTCATCGGTGTCGTTTCGACGATTCCGTGACCCAGCACGGTCAGGCATTGCCGCATGTAGTGTTGTTCGAAATCGATGCAAAATTGATCGTGCAAGTGCCTGTTCCAATGCTCCCTGGGCCACCACGATGGCGTCTGGCCGCAGCGCCACACGCGGCATTCGCAAGCATCCTTGGTACCTCACAGATCATTCGCAATGTCATCATCCGCGGGGAAGGGCACCATCAAGCGAGATAGTCCCATGAATTGCTCGCTCGCGGCAACGGCGTGGCACGAAGGTGCATGGGGCGGGTCCGGGGGCGCAGCTTCTTTCCGCGTCGGCGGACTTCGGCGCTCAACATAGAAGTGCAACCGCCGTGAAGCGGCGTATGCGTTTTGAGAGGTTTGTGTGTCTGTGTAAACTGACTGCCACGGAAGTGGAAGGGCTAGGGATCAGCGGCTCTGCATAAGAACCTCCAGGATTCCATACCTCTGACAATGGATATTGAAAGCATCGGCAGCTGCCGTTGGGTGACCCCTGATATTCGATATCTCGTGGCGAAAAATAATAAAAAATCAGAGACTTGACCTGAACGGCGCCGGGGACTGAGTGGTGTTGAGGCAATGGGCAATTTTATTCTCGAAAAAGGACGGAGATGTTCCAACGGGTGGCTTCCACGGTGACCAAGGCCGCGGCCGGCGGTCTGCTCGGCGCCAGCGTCATGACTGGCGTCACGGCCATGAGCGATGACTGCATCCCGTCGCCGCACTACGGCTTCGAGCACCAGGGCCCGCTCACGAGCTTTGACTATGCCTCGGTGCGCCGTGGTTACCAGGTGTACAAGGAGGTGTGCTCGACGTGCCACTCGCTCGACAAGATTCACTTCCGCCACCTTGTCGGCGTCACCCACACCGAGGAGCAGGCCAAGAAGATCGCCGCTGACATTGAGGTCGTCGATGGGCCCAACGATGAGGGTGAGATGTTCGACCGCCCCGGTAAGCTCTCGGACCCGTTCCCCAAGCCGTATGCCAACGACGAGGCCGCCGCCGCTGCTAACAACGGTGCCGTCCCTCCGGATCTCAGCCTCATGGCCAAGGCCCGCCACGCCGGTGCCGATTACATCTTCTCCCTCATGACTGGCTACGTGCCCGCTCCCGAGGGCAACGAGGTTGGCGCTGGCCTCCACTACAACCCTTACTTCTCGGGTGGCATGATTGCCATGGCCCAGCCTTTGAACGACGGCCAGGTCGAGTATGAGGATGGCACGCCCGCCACCGTGTCGCAGATGGCCAAGGACGTGGCCTGCTTCCTGTCGTGGGCGGCCGAGCCCGAGCACGATGAGCGCAAGAAGATGGGCATGCAGTGGTGCTTCGGCCTCTTCGTCACCGCCCTCTTCACGGGCTACTACAAGCGCATGCGATGGGCCCCGTTGAAGACCCGGAAGATTACTTACTTTAAGTAATTGTAGAACGCGTAGAGCAAACCCAACATGTTGCACACGTTCGACCTGGTGTCTAGATGTAATGAGCACCCGATAGAAGAAAATCGAGATGGATATTGAATATTGATAATGGAACGCGTCGCCTCCGCTGTCACCGCAGCCTTCGTTGCAGTCTCCCTGCGAGATCGAAGATGGAAACGCCTCGCTTCGTGCCCTCCATGATCCTCTGGCTCTGGCGCCGTGGCCGACGGTTGAATGATGCAGCAGCCACAGAGAAACAAGGAAGAAATAACATCGGTCTTGATCCATATCTACACTAGCTCGAGCGCAGGCTGTCGACAATGGCGGTGCGCATCATGGTGCTGAGCACGCCGGCACAGCCGTCAGAGCAGAGCTCGATGGCCTCTTGGACCTTCGAGTACGCCATACCGCCCTTTTGCATGACATGGGTAATTTGTCCACGAGCAGGCATGAAAGCCACCATGATGTTGCCCCCTGCCTCGGGCGTCGTTGGGTCGAGCAAGATGATGCCTTCGGCTGTGTGCCCAGCGCTGCAGGCAGCGACGACGTCAATCATTTCGACTCCGGCATCGACAAGCGCGAGTGAAGCACACGTAATCGCAGCGCTGAGGTCGCCGCCATCGCTTTCCAGCACGACAGCATGGACACTGATCTGACACTTGGGCAGCTTTTCCAAGAGGATCGCAGGTGCCAGCGCTTGCCGCATGAGGTTGCCGTACTCGAGCTCAAGATCGTTCATGGACGCATCCAGAGTTGTTGAGCTCGATGGTAGCTTGATCTCGCACAGAAGTGGCTGGCCACGCTGCTTGGTTGGCACCTCAGCGCGGGGGCCGTACACTGCACAAACGACCCGTGTCCGGCCAAACTCAACGTACGCAGAACCGGCAGCCTTGCTGAGGACGCCACAGCGCATGAAGCACGGCCGAAACTCGTCAAAGCCACGAGCATCGGGGCGACCGATGGTCTTGGCAGGCGGTGCCACAGTCGGGTCCGCAGACTTGCGCTGGGGGAAGTAGCAGTTCTGCATTGGGAATGAATGGAAGCGGCCCTGGAGCAAGGTCAATGCCGAATTTAGTCCATTACCGTACAATATCGATACCAGTTGTACTGACCGTACCGTACAATTGTACAGCTAACACAAATTTTGCCAAATGATGCATCCTGCAGCCCCAAAATGTTGTTGACAACGAGGAATATCACGTTGGCCGTCCACCTGAAGCGAGTGTTGAGAGCTTGCGGCCGGCACTTCACTTTCTGTGCACCGTACTCGATGATGATCTTGTCGCCTTGGAGTTTGCTTTGATACTTCCAATCAGCGAGTCAAATAGTTCGTGATCCTATATTGCAGTGAAAGTCATGGTGATGGTGTGTTGGAGATTCGCAGTTAATGCGGCCCCTGGACTGATATGTTGTAGTCAGGCTGTTGGAGTGGCTCCATGTACCTTCTCGTATAATGCTTGACACGAATGATGCACAGCATTGCCAATAAGGTACGGCCTGGAGCTCGACAACCAAGCTTCTATAAACATTAATCTATAAACATTAATCTATAAACATTGAGTTGCCTCAAGAGTGCTCGTGAGAAAGGAGAAGGTTCGCGTGTAAACAATACCGGAGGCAAATGCCACCGACTGAAGCAGCGAGTTATGTGTGAATCGTCATACAAAGTGATGACATACATTCTCGCGTGTCAATAGATCGAATTTAGCTCTTGGAAGCAACCTGTTCATCATGTGAACCCGATATCGTCTACTCGTCTACGTCAACTTTAAGCTTGTCACTGGAGCCACGCTGAGTAGCGCTAGCAGGGTCACGAGTTATGTTGACTAGCTCCGTTGGCGTTGGCATCGTCCGGCATGAACTATAACTCACTCGGCTGGACCATAGACTCCCCAGATGTACTAAATTTCTTCGCCTTCAGTGCATTGCAGGATTTCATGATGGCAGTGGTCATCCATGACGAAGAGAAATAGATGGGAAACAAGTCTACGATGCATTCCTCGGTGGCTATTTAATCCTCTTCTAAGTCGATGCCCGGCACAAGGTCGGTTGTGTCTGCGCTTAAGCGGTTGATTTCGTCCAAGAGCATTTCCATGATTTCGTTCTTGTCATCCATCTTGATGCGCCCGTTGTTCATGAGCGACTGCTTCATGATCATGAGAGCGTTGTAATCGGGGTGGTCGGCCGGGATTTCAACGGCAATCTCAGGCAGCTTCACATCCCAAATAGACGTGTAGCCCATGCGCTTGAAAGCTTCGGCGTTCACGATTTGGCGCTTCTCGTCGTCGAACGGCGTCGAAGGGATCTGGATCAAGTCCATGAAGAGGTCCGTACCCGACGTCAACGGCCACGACTTGTCCGCCATGATGAGCTCGTTTTCAACACGACCCTTCAGCGGCGTGTAGTCGCTCTCAGGCTCGTTCTTGTCACCCATGACCGACTCGTACTTGCCGTACTCAGCGTCAAGCTCCGAGTCACTGAAGAAGAGGCGCTCGGTCTCTTCGCCCTCGGTGGGCACCTTAGGCTTGAGCGGGGCCTTTTCCATAGCCTGCTGGAAGAGGCGCTGCTTGGCCTTGCCGCGCTTTCCAGCGTCGTCCGAAAAGGCAGCCACGCTAGTCTTGGCGATGGCGCGACCGGGGCGCGGGGCTTGGCGGAGGACGCGGAGCATCATCTCGAGGTACAAATGGTGGTCTGCCTCCTCCACCACTTAAGGGCCCGCGCGTATCCGGATCTTATGCACCAATCACAGTTTACCTATCAATTTAAATTCCCAAATGATTCTTTTCTTGTATGTGGAACAAAAAAACAACAAATGGGGCAGAGCCGGATACGATTCGACTAAAGATTCGACTACGTTTTCGACTATAATGTGGGATCAACTAAACGCGTTTTGGGGTCTTTGGGTTTGTCCCAATCACCTAGCGCAAACACAGGCTTGAATTCAACGTGCGACTGGCCACCCGGTGGGTGCCCTTCCCACTCCCTTGGAATTCACTCTGGTACCCAGCACGGCGCGGACGTGGCCCCAATGCATTGGCTTCGTCGACCAAGCCATCACCTGCATACTGTTGCAAGGCACGAATCTGGTGGTGGGAGCTTGGGATGGTGCCGCCCACTGGTACCATGGGTCTACAGTGTACTCTGTCTGATTGCCATGCCGGTGGCACGCTTGCATGGATACTGAGTCCTGCGCCAACGCAATCCTCTGGTGGATTCTGGGTAGCCTGAATGTGTACTCGTCGGATGGCATCGGCAATGCTGGTGTATCACCACATGGAGCAGTGCTCAACCTGATGGCCTTGGCGTGTTCTCGACCCCTTGCGCAACTGACTGCAAGGCAACTGCGTCTTGATGTCGTCGTCGTTGATGGCTTTCAGGGTGCTGTGGGGTTCTGCTCGCGGGGACGATTACTTGGGCGATTGGGATAAACCCAGGCAGTAACACAGAGTACTGTGCGCCTGACTGGTGCAAAGTGCATTTGCCCCAGCAAAGATTGGACCGAAGATGGAAGGATACCTCCGATTCCGCGGCAAGTGCAAGGAGTGGCAGGCGGCGCACGACAAGGTGCTCCGCCTCGTCACGGCGTTCCAGAGCCAAGTGGGCAAGACCAAGGAGATCGAGGAACCGCCAATGGTCGAGGACGAGGGCATGGAACTCGTGGGCTTGCGCGGGTACGGCGGCAACCGGTCGCTCGACGCGTACCTCGCCGAGGGCACCCTCGCGGCGCTCAAAGAGTACCCGCGTAAGGTGCAGGAGCTGCTCCTAGACATGTACGACATCCTCGAGGAGACGAAGAAGCGCATCATGACCATGACAACTGCCGAAGCCCTCGACTCGGGGCCCTCGGGCATGCAATGCTCCCCGATGCAGTACTTGCGCTTCATCACGGCGGAGCTTGACATGTACGAGTCCGAGTACCAGCACATTGTACGTTCTGCATTTCACCATGTTTCGTTTCTCATGCTAATCACAGGCCATTGTGATGGCATCGATGGAATTTGCGACGGCAACGGGCACCATGAATGCCTTCATGACGTCGCTGTCGACGCAGCCATTCATCAACATCGACACGATCCTCGCCATCACCGAGGTAGGCATTAGCAATGGGAAAGATTGCACTCACGGCATGCGATGGATATTTTAGCAACACAACCACTCGTACCATCTCATGAAGGCCGAGCCCAAGGACGAATGGGTCTAAGCTGCGGTTCCTATTTAACACTCTTCCAGCACGCTAAGCAGGACCAACATGTTTGTGGGTTGCCTCTTCGCTTCCCGACGCATGTACCCAACAGTGCTTGGCGGACACGGGTGTGCGACACAAGCCGCATTACGCGTCAGTCGCTTCTACCGCCCTCATAAGCTGGGCTACTGTGGCCTCCTATAAGATGCGGTCCATCACAAGCTGGTCGCTAATGACAACAGCCTCAAAGGGGTGCCGAATCAGGCTCCAGCAGCGGAGACATGCCGTGGCATCGCATGGCTGACGCTGCCTCAAAGACCACGGAATACAAAAAACGTCTAGGTAATCGACGCCACGACTCACTTGAGCAGGTTGCCCTTGACAAGATCCATGAGAAGTCGGAACTCTTCATGGCGCTGAGCGCGCTCCTCGGCGTCCTTGCGGTCTCGGCGCTCGGCTTCCTGGATGCGAAAGGCCATTTCCTGGTCGAAGCGGCGCTGCTCAAACTCGAGCTTTTGGCGCTTGACTTTGCGCTCCTCCTTGGCGTCTTCGAGCTGTTGGGCGCTGACGCGGAGCTGGCCGTCAACGATGCGCAGGAACGTAGCCATATCTTTGGACGAGACTCCAGTAACAGGCAGTGTGGTGCCGTTCAGAGGCGACGGGGTTGAGCCATCGAGCGCGTCAACGGGGAGAAGAATATCGACGCTCGCCCCGCGTTCAGGTTTGCACTTGCCCTTGTACTTGACCTCGTCCAAGCGCTGGCGCACGGCCGCGAGGAGGCGGGAGCTTTCCTCGAGCATTTCAGGCGTCGGGGACTCCTTAAACCGGAAGCCAGACTGCATCAGGATGCTGAAGCGATCCTTGCAGGCGCGGGCGGAGAACTGCTTGTCTAGGGACGCGCAGAGGGCGGAGCGGATCTGTTCCCACTTCTCGGCAACGCTCCCGTGCACAGCGTTGTAGGGCTCGACCTTGAAGATGAGCCGCAGGAGCTCCATGTCCTCTTCATAGTTGAACTTGAACCGTTTTTTCCCTTCATCGCCCACTTCTTTCGCCGGGGTCGCCATGGTCGCCATCCGTGAAATTGCCGATTTCACCGTATTTTTAACGCCACCTTCTTTTGGTAAATACCTTGGAGAATTAACTTGCGATGTACCTCTTTTTGGCACATTCAGTGCAAAGTCCCGGTTTAAACCTGCGGAGGAGAACCCTTTTTTGGCAAACGTTTGCCGGGCTCTCAGATCTCGCGATTTGTCAAAATGTACGCCACATTTGTGTTTTAAACAATATGGTTGACAGCCTGCAGATAATTAGCACCACAGTATAAAACGAAGTCGGGAGTATTTTCAGGGAGAAATGTTTTAACAAAGTATAATGACTGAGGACACGAAATGGTATAAAACACGAAGGAAATGGCTGGCGGATGTATGAAACAATACGATTTGATAATGATGTGGCAACCAGCTCGACGAGCACTCTCGACGGTGGGTATTCCTCGGGGGGCCTTCGCCAAGCTGCAGGATGCCGACGTGGCTCACCTCCGCACTGTGTGCCCCAGCGTCCTGACAGATCCAGCGGACATTGCGCCATTGAACTCGGACTGGCTCAACAAGTTCCATGGCCACAGCAAGTTGGTGCTGCGCCCCAAGTCGACAGAGGAGGTTGCGGCTGTTCTCAAGTACTGCAACGACAAGAAACTTGCTGTCGTACCCCAAGGCGGCAACACGGGACTTGTCGGTGGCAGTGTCCCCGTGCACGATGAAATCATCCTCTCACTCACACAGCTGAACAAGATTGAAGCGTTCGATGCTGTTTCTGGTATCATTGTCTGCCAGGTGCCTTGATTGCCAGCATTACACAACAAAGCGAGCTGGTCCACTCCATAGGCAGGCTGTGTGTTGGAATCACTCGACGCTTATGCCGGCAAGTTCGGGTACTTGATGCCTCTGGATTTGGGTGCGAAAGGAACGTGCCAGATCGGCGGGAACGCCGCGACCAATGCCGGTGGCCTCCGCCTCTTGCGCTACGGTTCGCTCCACGGCTCGATCCTCGGCCTTGAAGCCGTGCTGGCGGACGGCACCGTACATGCATCGTCGATTATTTCTCGTAGCACACACTCGCGTAGATTCTCGACTGCCTCAGCACAATGCGCAAAGACAACACGGGCTACGACCTCAAGCAGCTCTTCATCGGCTCCGAAGGCACCCTCGGTGTGATCACCAAGCTGTCCGTGCTCACCCCGCCGCGGTCGTCTGCTCGAAACGTTGCGCTCCTTGGCTGCGCCAGCTTCAAGCGCGTCAAACGCGCGTTCGTTGAGGTATTTCCCTATGGCGACCCAGACCTGCGGACGAACGCCTTGTAGGCGCGGCGCCATCTCGGTGAAATCTTGTCGGCCGTCGAGTTCCTTGACCGCCAGTCACTCGACCTTGTCCTGTCGCAGCAGCCCTCGCTCCAAGACCCCCTGGGCACAGCCTGCCCATTCTACGTGCTGCTGGAAACTTCGGGTTCGAACGCCGCCCACGATATGGAGAAGCTCGAAGGCTACCTCGAGCAGGTCATGGCGAGCGGGACCGCTGTTGATGGCACGGTCGCGCAAGACGCTGCCCAGGCAAATAAGCTATTTGGCATTCGCGAAGACGTTCCACTTGCACTCACTGCCGCGGGGTACGTCTACAAGTACGACCTCTCAGTGCCTATCGACGAGTACTATGCAATTGTCAATGACACGCGGGCCCGCCTTGCCCACCTCAACGCCAACGTCGTCGCCTACGGGCATCTCGGCGACTTTAACATTCATCTGAATGTGTCGACGCCAGCGTACGACGACGCTGTGCAGGAAGCTCTCGAGCCATTTCTCTTCAATTGGACAGGTGCGAGCCTGTCGTAGTGTCCTTGTGCTCACAACAGTGTTGCTGTAGCCCAGCGGAGAGGTAGCATTAGCGCCGAGCACGGCATTGGCACGCACAAGCCGCAATTTTTGCATCTTTCGAAGTCACCTGAGGCCATCCGCCTCATGCGCGCCATGAAGATGGCTTTGGACCCGAACGGCATCCTGAACCCATACAAGGTGTTGCCCGCCGTTTAGTTGCGTGTAGTTAGCCCCAGGAATTAACATCACCGTGTAGTAATTCGTACCTTTTTTTGACACGAAGGACAGAAAAAGGCACATGAGTCGCAATCGCAACTAGAGGAGCCCAAGACAATGGACGAAGCCGAGTTCAGCCGCTTGCTCAGCCAGTTCCCTGTGGCCCGCCAGGGCACGTACTGCCGAATTGCCTATAAGACTAACGTACGAACACGGCGCTCGACCGCTGGCTAATGCGTCCTAGGCTGCGCCGGCGTCGTCGATCACCGAAGAGGCCGCGGATGGTAGGCACCACCTTCCTGTCGTACCTTGCTGACTCTAGCGTAGTCCCGTCCAAGAAGGTCAAGACGGATGTGAGCCTTTTGTCGGCCGTTGAATCCTTCCTGCAAGAGTACTTTTCGGCCACGGAAAACAAGCGGATCTCGGCCGAGTTTGAGAAGGCCCATGCCAAATTTGTGAGCCAGCTCTGCCTCGAAGACGTCGAGGACATGTGCCGCCAGTTCCAATAAGCTCATAACCCAGATCCTGCGTTGTTGTCATTCCTCCGCTCCGAAACGGTCGGGCATGGAACGGCTGGCGCTCGCCAGCATCCTTCCCGTTGTCACCGCGCAGATGGCGACGCCTCTCATCATGGGCATCGGCCCCGGCCTCTTTGGGCTCATTGTCGTGTTTCTCTTTTGCGTTCTCCTCTGTCTCTGTGGGTATTCTTCGGAGAACCGATGGTGGGCTCTTCTGCGTCTCCCAGAGCTCATGCTCATGGCGACCTAGTGGTCTTCTGGGCATTGTAGGCGTCATCATTGCGGCCACAGTCGTCTTCCTTGTGACCGTCAAGGTAACTGCTCCAGGTCAAAGCCTCGTCAGAGACCAGGTGCGTCAAGCTACATCGCCTCGACCGAGTGCCGCGGCTGCAGGAGTACAACAACAAGGGCTTGACCCGGTCCTTCGTGCGCGCGATTCTCATCGCTTTCAGCGCCGTGGCGCTGGCTTCTCTGCTCGTCACACACGTCATAAAGCCACGGCAGGTGATGACCCTAACGCTGTCTTCGGGAAGATTCAAGCGGTTGTCGTAGGGTCGACATCTGGGCGACGCACCAACCCAGCGGGCACGTCCGCGGCAGTTCTAGTCGGCCACGACGTTCGTAGCCACCCTGCATGGGGAAAGAACACAGACTGCGAATGTACTAATCTTTCTTCGTGAACCATTGTCGTCTCTATCTTTACGCGGCCATCTTCTTGAGGGCGTCCTGGACCTGGATCTCCGCCGAGAGGTACCCGCGCTTGTCGTAGTTGGTGTAGTAGCCCATCTTCTTCGGGGGCGGGCGCGCGTTCTGCGGCAACACGTCGAACTTGTGCGGCTTCAGGAGCGCGCGCAGGCCGAGGCGGTTGTGGAAGACCGACTTGATGGAGCCGCCGGCCTTCTCGACGGCGGCGATCGCGCCCTCGGACGCCTGCGACACCTCAATGTTGATGGGCGTCGTCAGGTGTTCCTTGCCGTTGGCAAGGAGCTTGACACCGTGCTTCACGCGCGACGTGGTGAGGAGACCGCAGTCCGTGAGCGTCTTGATCGTGATCGTCTGCGTCGGGTCAATGCGGCCCATGTCAATGAAGAGCTGGAGGCGGTCCACGTTCAAGGGGTGCATGGGCGTCGCCCACTTGTTGTTAAAGCCACGCTTGGGCACGCGCTGGTGCAGCGGCGTCTGACCGCCCTCAAAGCCGAGAGCGGGGCCGGAACGACCCGAACGGGCCTTCTGGCCTTTGTGGCCGCGACCACACGTCTTGCCCTTGCCGGAGCCAATACCACGACCGAGACGCTTACCACGCTTGATCGCACCGGCGTTATCCGCGAGGTTGTTCAGGCGGATGGGCTCGAAGTTGGCAGCCATCGGCGCGGCCGAGGTGGACATCGGGCGGAGCGTCATGCGCCCAAGGGTCTGGCGGAGCGCGAACATGCTCTTGCTGCTGCTGGACAAGCGATAAGATGACTGGTCTCGAAAACCTTGCATCAGGCTCCAATAAAGCAGAGGTTTATGTTTTTTAACAGGTTTATCCGGTAGATAGCACGTATGCGGACAATTCATTGCTGGAGAGGCTCAAGAGGCATATGCCGAATCAAACGCTACTCTACCAAACGCAAGCGATGATCCAGCACAATTGTCGGTGAGGGGTCTAGTACTACGTAAGTCAACGTGCAGTCCGGCTGTGACCTCTTCTTTTCGCCATGCATCGAGTAAAGGGTCTCTTCTTTATTCTTAGCTCGACAATCGCACATCGGTGCTAAATTTTGGCACTTGCCTAAACTAGGTTGATCCGAGGGGCCGCCTACTTCGACCTGGGCTAAGACTTGACTGCATCGCATGCCATCTACCTGGGCCAAGCCATGGAAATCAAGATCTTGCATTAAGCGGTGTAAAGGCCTTTAACAGGGCCCCCGCAGCAACCTTGCGTCGCAATGGCTCCCAACGTGAGGCCAGGGCGGGCGTCGCAGTGCCGAATTCTAAAATTACCCTTCCTGATTGGACGGTTGGGATTTTCGCGGCAATCTTGAGAATTAAATTTGTGCCACCAATGGACTGGGACCGTGGCGCCGTGACGTCGCTCGCTGGCGGCGCAGCCACGTCGACGTCGACGTCGTCGTATGACCTCACCCGGCGGTGCGTAAGCTTCCTTCGTGGCTTTCGAGAGGATACCAACTTCGTGTACCGCACCCAGCTTACGTCGCACGTGCGCCGGTCGCACCTACTCCTGGAGATCGAGCTTCGCGACCTCACGTCATACGACCCCGAGCTTGGCGACATGGTGCTTACAAAACCAGCTACGATGCTGCCGCTTCTCGAGGCTGCGGCTGGACAAGTCGCCAAGGGCACCACGGCACACATTCAGGTGGTTCTCAAAAGTGCTTCCCTTGAGGCGCTCCGACTTCGCGACATCCACGCGACGCAAGTCAACCGGCTCGTGAAGGTCCCGGGCATCATCATCAGTGCGTCCAAAGTCCGAGCCAAGTGTATGTCCGTGACGGTTCAGTGCAAGAACTGCAGCCACATCAAGAAGCTGCCCTGCATGAGCGCCTTTGGGGGCGTCAGCCTGCCCCGCAATTGCGAACGCAAGGCCGAGCAACAGAGCGATGGCACGGCCATCGGTGGCGTCCTCGACGAAGACTGCCCCAAGGACTCGTACATCATCGTGCCCGACAAGTGCGAATACGTCGATCAGCAAACGCTCAAGCTCCAGGAGAGCCCAGAGGTGGTGCCCACAGGCGAAATGCCCCGCAACCTCCTCCTCGCTTGCGACCGCTACCTTGTGGACCGCGCGCCGCCTGGCACGCGCGTCTCGATTCTCGGCATTTCCAGCGTCTTTAACTCGGGTGCCAAGCGCCAAGTTGGCGCTGTTGCCATTCGCACGCCGTACTTGCGTGTCGTCGGCATTGAGGTAGGGCTTCTCTCGCAGCATGCGCCATATCACCAATGCGTAGATCGATGAAGAGGGCGCCGGCCGTGCCCGCGCCGTGTTCACCCCAAGCGAAGAGGAGAAGTTTCATGAGATGGCGCGCGACCCGCAGCTGTACGAGAAACTAGCGACAAGCATTGCCCCAAGCATCTATGGCGACTACACGGTCAACATCAAGAAGGCCATTGCCTGTCTCCTCATCGGCGGCTCACGTAAGCGCCTTCCCGACGGCATGATCGTACGTGTGTGTGGTTTATGTCTGTTTTTGCATTCTGCTTTTTTCCGCTTTTTGGGATGTGTACACCTTTTCTACGTGTCTATTTGCTACCAGAACTGCGGCTGACGTGTCCGACTGCTCTAGCTGCGTGGCGACATCAACGTTCTGTTGCTGGGCGACCCGTCGACGGCCAAGTCCCAGTTCCTCAAGTTCACTGAGAAAGTCGCCCCCGTCGGCGTGTACACAAGTGGCAAGGGCAGTTCGGCGGCCGGTCTCACAGCGTCCGTGATCAAGGACGCCAAAGGCGAGTTCTTCCTCGAGGGCGGCGCCATGGTCCTCGCGGACGGCGGCGTCGTGTGCATTGATGAGTTCGACAAGATGCGCGAGAGCGACCGCGTGGCCATCCACGAGGCCATGGAACAGCAAACCATCTCGATCGCCAAGGCCGGTATCACCACGATCCTGAACTCGCGGTACGGTCCACACTAGAGTCCCTTGGACAACCTCACACCGCGCCGCGTAGCGCCTCCGTGCTTGCGGCGGCCAACCCCGTCTTCGGCCGGTACGACGACATGCGCAGCGCCTCCGACAACATCGACCTCATGAGCACCATTCTTTCGCGCTTCGACATGATTTTCATCGTCCGCGACATCCAAGACGACACGCGGGACCGGCAAATGGCGGCTCACGTCGTCAAAGTGCACACCAACTCGCTCCAAGCGCAGGACGAAAAGCAAGGCGTACGTGGGTGTGACCCCCGACGCAGGTGCCATGACAGCGTAGGAAATCGAGCCGTGGCTTATGAAAAAGTTCATCACTTACTGCCGCACGCGGTGCGCCCCGCGGCTCGGCATTGAAGCTACACAGGCGCTGCAAGACTTTTACGTCAGCGTCCGCGACGAAGTCCGCACGCAGACGCAGGAAGCTACGATTCCCATCACCGTGCGCCAGCTGGAGGCCCTTGTGCGCATCTCCGAGAGTCTAGCCAAGATGCAGCTCAAGCCAACAGCCACCGTCGAGCACGTGTATGAGGCCATCCGCATGTTCCGCGTTTCGACCATGAACGCTGCCAAAGACGGCGGCACGCAAGGCATGTTTGGCGGCTTCCATGAGAAGGCCCAGGAGGTGGAGGCCTCCATCTTGCGCACCGTGCAGATTGGCACGCGCGTTGAAACGCACGCACTCTACTCCAAGCTCGAGTCGCAGGTGCGTGGCAGTAGCTGGCTTTGTCTCGGACGCCTGTTGTAGGGCCACAACCCCAATGCAATCCAACGCGCCATCCGCGGCATGGTGCAGAAGGGGTCTCTCAAGCAGATGAACCAGTTCAAGTACGTTGTGCGCGCCATTTAGTGCGGGCCGTGTGGGTATAGATATGTAGTCGACTTATTGTGTGTTCTCTGGTGTTGGAGTTGATCAAAAGCATGAGATTGAACATGACCTCAACCCTAATTGAAGTTGGGCTTGGTGCACCACCTGCGATACTTGTGTACCTAGCATCTCGTGGTGCAGCCGTATCGAGAATGAAGTGACTATAATATGTAGAACTCGACCAAATCCGACGTTGTGTCGCCGAGCAGATGACCGCCGACGCTTGGTGGGGATTCGCCGTGTTATCTCTCGTGGGGTGTGTCGATGGGGGCGGTAGACCATGTGCTGTCGCTGAGGCGCAGTCCATTCGATGCTTGGGTAGAGGCAAGTCACAGTAGACGCAGCGCAGGTGCTGCGTCAATCTACCGCAGGCTCATGATGCAGCTACCGGTGGCTGTTGCACTACGAAGAATCCTTCCAAACACAGGAGTCTACAAGCAGCTACATCCGTCGCGAGCAAAAACTATTGAGTCGGAATGGCTGTGTATCTTAGTGGGCGCTGGGGTGCGTTACGACGGCAGACCATTTTGGTTTGCTAAAACAACTTTCCTCCTCCGCGGCGACCCCCCCACGCCGGCCATGCCACAAGCAAGATTTTCAGCACAGGCGGGTGCAATGAGATGGAAAAGCGATGGTTCTGGCGCCAGTAATTTGCGCCTGAGAAAACTCCGACTGGGCTCTGTCTGGAGCATAGTCGGAGCTTGTGAACAAGCCGCATCCATGTACCCCCTGTGTCCACACTGGATCTCATCGGTTTCGACTGAAACGGCCCGTTGACGTGGCACACTGTAACATAACGAATCTCGGTGAATCTTGGCAGCCACATTCGTCGCTCTTAAGTTGAGTATGGTGCCGCATCTAAAGATCTTACAAGCGCCGAGTTGGCGCCGTCACTTTGCTTTTGTCGCCGGGTCAGTCAAGAATGAACTCAATGTCAGCCAGCAAAATGGACCAGGTTCGCAACGACTACCAGATTAGTCTCAATATCTCGATCGCAACTATGGACGGGCTTCCCGAAACCATCGCCGCTCTGCGCCAGAAACGCCGTGTCCTTGCAGCCAAACGCCACGGGGTGTTGGCAACACTCGGTTTGGCAGAGCCCGATGTCGTACCTGCGCCAAAGAGGCGCAAGGTTGTGGCGCAAGAGTTTGCACGTCTCTTTTCAAACAACGTTGTGCCCGAGCCCACGCCGAGCACCTGAGCGGCGGTCTTCTCATTCAGCCGCCAATCTCGCTCCGATAATTTATTCCATTTCGCCTCGTTTTTATCCGCAGGGCAACTTTCGAGTTCGTCGTGTTCCGAGCTCATTCCGCTGTCGTGTCTCAAAAGTCCAAAGCCCTAATTAGGATATTTGGGACATGTAAACCGGGTGTGCGATGTGGAGATGGGCGTGTGTCACGAAAACTGCGTGCCTGCACCTCGGTGGGCAGCAGAACATCGAATCGCGGAACGAAGTCAACCATTTCGCTCTTCCATCATCCACACCAACAATGCGCCCAAGGAACTGTCGAGTCGACAGCGAACAGATTCCCGTGCCCAGCGGCATACCTGCGCGTTCTGGACGCATATTAGGAAATGTCTGTTCGACGGATTGGGCTGCTAATAATGAAATATACCAATTATGGCATGAGTTGAAAGGGCAACAAGGTCAAGAGCGTCGAAGTTTGGAAGCGCAGAGTCTGGGACTAGTAACCCGGCGCTCTGCTTCCATTTATTTGTACCAAAATGCACTGTTCCCTTTATACATGTATTGTTTCCACTGAAGCTGGGGCATTGCATTCACCAGCTCTAATGTGCTAACGATATCAAGACCACATAATTTCTTGACCAAGTACCACGCAGCATCTTAACGCATACACTCGAATGACTGAGGTGTGTGGTTCACGGAGATGCGACAAAGATTCAACTAATTAAAAAGCAAGCATTAAATGAATCTCACTCGCTGTGATGATGAGGACGACCGTTCGGCGGCGGTTTGAGTTGCTGTGCAGGTTTTAATAGGCGAAAACTTAAAGAGCCCTCTTCTGTCCAGCCCCTTCAAGCCATGAGCATCGAGCAGAACTTGTACACTCTGCGGCGCAAGCGGCCTTGGGCACCCTCGTCCAGCGATGACGTCTTGTCTGAAATCGCAACACTCAAACGGAAGCGAATGCTTATCCTCGCGAAGCGCACTAAGGCGCTCCAAAACCTCGGCTTCGTGGACATGCTTGTTCCCACTACTTCCCACCTACCTGTTGAAGCACCTAGCATCAGTGAACTAGCCATACGACCTCCCTCACCACTCAGCAAAACAGAATAGATCATAGATCCAAAATCCAAAGCTGTGTGTACATCATTATCTTTTACAACCCTTATTCGTGTTGCCTGTTGGTGGAAAAGTTTGTTGGTTCTGCTTTAATGAACGACTGACTATTCTGACTGTGAGCACGTTTTTCCAGTGGGACTTCCTCTGCACATCCGTAGGCATTCAGAAATACGAAGAATCGACCGTGCTTCCAGTCACGGATTCAGAGCGATAAGTTTGCTTTGGACGACGAAAGAGGACTCAAGCCTTTGAGGTTTGGTCGAGAGTATGATGTGGGACTATTTGCGCTCGTCTTTGTCTCAACCTGGTATGTTGTTCTATGAGCTCGCGACTCGGCTTTACACCGCATGAAGATCAGGACAACCCATGTTCAACAAGGGCGATTATTTGAAGGCTATGGTTGTACCATGACCAAGCCCTGGTGCTTTCGTGGGTACACGAACAAAAAGGCTCCACTTCCCACCAGAGATCACACCGAGTTGCCACGTCTCCGTGAAAAGGCCTCGCGCTTGCATGCGGCATAATTGAAGTTGCGGCCTCAAACAAGGACAGAGCCTATTTTCGCAGGCATCGAGCCAATATTTACTAGGCCTTTGGGAGGCATACTTGCGATATTTGTAAATTTGACGTTTGTAAATGCTATTTCGCTGATTGAAAATTCAGAATCCACCTTGATTATTGTATACTCCACAAAAGAAAATCAGGCAATTTATCACCCACATCTACCGATTAGGGCACCAGCTGGTCGAAACGGTGAGGAAAGGGCAGATGGCGGCCGTCACTGGTGGCTCATCAACAGGCAGTGTGCACCCAGCTTCGCTTCTGCCACTGTTTGATTGTCGCGGGCTCTCTCCACTTCGCAATCTACCCCTTCATGAATAGCCCCACTAACCCTTGGCAGACCTCGGTACACAAAATGAACAACGTCCACTTGGATTTTCCGCCGATGTACCCGCGTCTGCATCTTCATGCAAACATGTCCCCGCAGGTCATTGGCGCCATCATTGCCGAGCTCAAGCAGCGACGACGAGAAGTGGACGAAAAGCGCGCAATTGTCCTCGGTGACCTTGGCATCCATAACGACTTGACTGAGTCGCCCCTTCATCCCCAACATACCAAGAAGCGCAAGGCCAGCGACGAAATGGAGCGTCCTGTGGCTGAATTTGCTCGCCTCTTCGTGGGCGATGTCGTACCCAGCCCTCTCTGCTCCTAAGGCGGAGCACACATCCCTTTAGTATCCCTTATTTAATTAACGATTCGAAACATCTTCATGGACTACAATGACTGAATGCTTCCCCTCAGCGAAGGTAAAGTCACGAGGAATGGACTGTCAATTCGTCAAGTGTCGAACCACGAAATAGCTCGGAACACGTCGAACAATAGAAGCGGGTGGTATGTACCGCACTTGAAAGTGTGCCTTCATCACAGATCACACAACCTCCATGGCTTTGTTGTCCAAGGGCAGTTGCATTTTCCTACACCGCTTCTTCGTATTTGCAATGCCTTGCGAAGTCTCTTTCGACATAAAGTAGGACATATTCCATGGATCTAGAGAAGCAAGCATTGGGCGTTGAAGATTTAGAAAATTGAAAGTAGACCCACCGCGACAGCTCAGTTGAGCTTACGGGTCCCGTCAGTAAGAATCAAAGAGAAGCGTTAAACTATGTGTCATGATCAGAGATCGATATCAATCGAATTTTCATGATATTAATTTGCTTTTGATAGTCAATTTTCAAGAGTAATATTTCAAAATATCAAAGTACTATCCGCAATTGGTGTATTACTATAGTGCTGCCACAAAAGTACTATCGCCGTCTAGCACGCCACGGCTAAAATTTAGTTTTTGCCCAGCCACTGTGAAAGCTAGACACAACGCTTCGATAGTGTAAATGTTGCACAAGTTTTGTATAAGTGCTGAATTCAAATGTACTAACCTACTTTGAAGCGTGCATGAGCAGCTGGAGCTTCTCGGCGCGGCTAGAGTCGAGGCGCGTGCGCTTGATGGTAAGGACGCGACCTGCAGTCGAGAAGCTTGTGTACGTAGGTCCACGCTTCGTGCTTGGTATGGCTTGAGTGTTTCACTGACAGCGGAACTCCGTACTTGTCCACGGTCCACCGTGTCGATGGACTTCGTCTCTTCCTCGTCGCTACCGTCTAACGGCATTGCAATTCCTGCGACAGAATACTAATTGGCTCCCGTTGCAAAGTACTGCTTTGATATTGAGACGGACCTTGCCGATATTTTTTTTAACCTATATTACTATTAGGAAATTCATTTGCTATAATATTTTTAATATTACTATAGCAAAATATTAATATTCTGGAAAGTACTTCGTGATATTACTATGGATCTCTGGTCGTGATACCTGTTGGCTCTATCGACATAAACGCCCTTGTTACATAAACGGCTTTTGTTAAATGGTTCCGAATTACCCATACTTTTGCAAAAGGTTTTGCCTTGGCTGCAAAAGGTTCCATGATCACCGCAGCAGGTTGGCACTATGGTTTTATTAGTTAGTCATTCAACGCAGACATCAGATGGACTTCAGTTGCGCTTACCCCAGTCATTCATAGATTTACTGAAGCTTGGGACTTCCAGGCGACAGGGTCGCCATCTATGTCGAGCTGGGTGATCGCATACGCCGTGTCGAGGGCACTCAGGCTGAGAAGATGCGCTGGGACCCCAATGATAAGACACGTGTGGTACAACCAAAGACGAAACCGATATCGAGGACAACTGCAACCGCACTCCTGCATCCACAGCATTTTATTCCGAAACAGACAAGCATTAATTAAACATGGCAGCCGCACGTGTACACAAAACTAATCAGTATAGTAGTCCTCGATATCGGTTTGGTCTTCCCAAGCTTCAGTAAATCTATGAATGACTGGGGTAAGCGCAACTGAAGTCCATCTGATGTCTGCGTTGAATGACTAACTAATAAAACCATAGTGCCAACCTGCTGCGGTGATCATGGAACCTTTTGCAGCCAAGGCAGAACCTTTTGCAAAAGTATGGGTAATCCGGAACTAGTTAACAAAAACGTACAATGACATTTTGTTTCAACGCGTTGTAGAATTTGGCTCGTCATGTATACTAGACCAAGCTGATACAACGCATTATGGGTACACGTAGTACGCGCTACTGCATTATTAAGTCATTTCACGGTTGCATCTACATCTAGAACCGCAGTCGTGATGAGGTAAAAATGACTTGAAGGCTATTTCAAAAACTACACATTGTTTTGCGAAGGCTTTCTGCATGGTCGTCGTGTCGCAGAGAAATTTGCCACTCAAGCCAAGACTAGGAAATACTCGGACTGACTTTGACTATTGAATGTTAGTACTCTTCTGTAAGCCTGAGTCGATCAGTCGTTTCATAAACGATCCGATGAGAATACCAGACAAACGCGGGAATACCTTTAACCTTCGAGACCTTCGAAGTACCTTCATACAATTGTGAATACCGATATTCCCAGCAATAAAATGACATGGAATCGTGGGCAGGAATGCCAAACTGCCGGAGGTTTACAAGACGCAGCGCACTGCAGTGCCGACTGTCCTGCCACGCAAGCCGATCTTTCTCAATGGCAAGGGTGACGATCGTTCGAGCGGGTCCGCTTCAGAGTTCGTTTCCTCGTATATTTGCGCGACACCGTGGACAGGACCTGTCGGATCTCAAACCACGAAATTTTAAAATGAAATTTCATTTAAAGCTTGTTAGTTGTAAGCTGCCTTCCAGATTTTTAATACACGGCACAACACTCCGGGATTTTCAAGATTCGATCCCGGAGTCGTCGCTGGGCTTTGAAATGTGCAACGCTAGCCAAGATTCCAAACTATACTTTAATGCAATGCACCGAAATGGACTAGGATCAGACAGGCTCTATCAATATACGCCCAATACATTTTGCGTCGGACCACTTGAGGACTTCCCACTTTCCCATTTGCCGCATTTCGCCCCCATGAGCCGCAGCATCATGCAACACATGCCAAATTTGTTCCCGACACCCCCGTCCCCACTCTCTATCGATCTGGCGTGTCACGACATCGTCAGCGTCATGCAGGGTCTCAAACGCCAGCGCGCAGCACTCCAGACTAAACGAGCCCAAATCATGATGAAGGAGCAAGAAGCTGCAACCCCCAAGACGGCGCCAATCGCCGCACTTCCCCGCCTCTCAGCCGTGCGCGTTGAGCCCAAGAAGCGCAAGGCCGAGGACGATCTTCCCACCGCCACGACTGACGTCAAACTCGCGCGTCATTACGCAGCGCCAGCAACCCGCCAGCCCATGCCAGTTTAAGCCACCACGTCCATGTTGTGCGTAGAAGTAGTCCAGGTCGATTGACTTAATTTAAGTATGAGCTGCGTGTTTTCCTGTATGGCCTTTTCATGTTTTTACCTGGCACATATTGGGGCTGAATAGGGAATCTTTGGAATCCAGGAGTGGGCCTCGATTGCATCCAGAAATGCTCAGCCATGTTGGCGTGGGCTGACTCGTTGTCAACAGGGAAGCCTCAGATGCGACGGGTGGCAAGTTCTCTGTCCGACGAAGCAAAAGGAGCCGCTCCTGAATCCCTAGCTGGGGAACCACCAACTTCCGAGCCACAAACACAGCGCCCTCGACTGACGCGATGGCTGGCGTGGGCCGGGCGTAGGCTGGTCGTGGGATGATGGCAACGAGTACCACAGGTCACGGTTCCGATTCCAGAGTCCTGTTTGAATCTCTTTTAAGTCGACATTCCTAAGCATATTAAAATCCATATTAGCGAATCTTTTAAGCACATGTGAGCCTGGACAAGGGGGTCCATGATATAATGGTACTCTATTAAACTTTTAGCTTACAAAATGGCTGTTTGATTTTGACGTCGGAATATAATTTTGATGATGCAGTCACGGAATGCCTACGAGCGGACGAAATGCAGTTCGCTTCGTGCTCATCCCCAAGCATCGAATTGATCAGCTGACGCGGCATCACATCGCGGCCCGCTCCACACGCGCAGATTCGATGGACAGGCCACGTTTAGTAGCCATGCCGACTCAACCGCATTGAAACTTTGGTTCACAGTTTTGATGCGCCGTCAACATGCACCATCCAGTCATTGTTTGTGACGTCTAGCACGTACGAATGAGTCGCGGCACCAGCCCAGTCCAACGTTCGTTCACCCATCCCAGCATACAAGAGAAAGTCATTGCGCGAGATTCAATCGGCATACAAATTGCATCTTACAGTGGCCCAGGCGTGGACCAAGACGGGACCAAGCGGGCTCTCTTCACCCCACGACGGTCAGAAGCCATTTTTCGTCCGTTTTTGCATGACTTTCTGCGTCGACACGAGCTTTACAAGCACATACTTTAGCCGCCTACCCCACGATGTAGCCTTGCCCGAGATCGGACGCGCCATCTCATTGCTTAAGGGCCGCCGTGCATACCTCGCCGCGCGCCATGACCAGATCGCAACGGCGTTCGCGGCTGACGATGACCCCCCGATGATTGCATCCCCCACAACGCCCACCGCCAAACACGAGTTCGCGCGCCTTTTCCACGGCAACGTCGTGCCGCAGTCGTAGCCCTTTTGTATTTTATGTAATGTCGTGATCCATGTCATCTTAGCTTGAGCGTCTACGAGTATGTGGGTGCAGCCCCCGCAGCCATCCAGGATCACATTGGCGAGGTCTGGTTGAGATTCAAGGTCACAGTGGCGCCAGCCCCCAGATTTGGCTGGGAGCCGTCGTCGGCACTGGCCAATCAAATCGCGCCGTGGAGATTCGCTCCGGAAAAAGACTCCGGGGTGCTTTTGACCCGTGAGTTCGAGTGCCGTCACACTCTTCAATTTTGCCCTCGAAACAGCCTGAATGGCATCGGCGCCAATGCTCAACCTCCCGAAAGACCTCACTGCCGACGTGCCGTCCTCGGACATTTGCCAGGCCTTTGAGAACCTCAAGCGCCAGCACGCCGCCATTAATGACAAGCGCGTCGCTCTTTCCAAGAGCATCGAGGCCGACCATGCCAACGACCGGGAGCGACGGCCGAGTGACGAATATAACGAGCTCTTCGAGGGCACGGCCAACTCGTAGTAGAGCATGCGGCGATTCAACTATTTAATACATGCGTGTGGCTCCATCCATCGCTCGCCAGTGGTTTCAGTGGCCAGTACCGAAGCCAGCAAAAGCAAGAATGACCCAAACAGGGCACCAACACGCGCAAAACCCATCGTTGAAGGCTCGTTGCCATGGAAATGGCACTCAGAAAACCTGATCGGTGTACGACCCCCGTACATTAGCCTAGGTACTCCAGCGGATTCAAAGCTCGTACTACACTGCGGTTGAAGGTGCAACGACCAAGATGCCTTCGAAGAAGGGATCAGCTGCTTTCACCAATTGTCTTCCCACTTTACTATTTGCCATGAACAAGACAGAGCCCATGCAGGCCTTCGGGCTGGAGATGACGCCCTATGACCTTTGCCACATGCTCGCAACCCTCAAGCAACAACGCATTAACCTCGGTGCCCGCCGACTGGAAGTTGAGGCGAGTGTGAACCCTCCGACGGTCGCATCCGCGCCGTTTACCTCTCGCGATGAGTTTGCGCGTCTATTCGTCGACAACCGCATTCCGGCGCCGCGGGGATGAGCGCTTCTTGGCAACGTGTACATTAATGTTATTTTGTGTGTTCAACTGGTTTCTGTCCTTGTCCTGGAGGCTGGACCCGAAGAAACGACAGTGAACAGAACAAGCTAGACAACAAAAATGACCGCAACTTCTTGCTGGAGCGGATGCCCAGGTTTGAGCACAGATAGTGTTGGAATCTTGTTGTGCATTACCAAAGGTAGCAACTGCGTAAGCCATGGGACTTTGACGCAGCGCCAATTGCGCATCTACGCCTGGGAATATCCACGTCATGTACCGACAGTGGATTCCTCCACGTCCTTCGCAAACTACATGGGTGTCGTCGACGCCGTAGGTTTAAGGAGATTACCTGTTCCGGCAACTCAGAACACCAGTCTTGAGCCCGTCCACACCCTCAAGCTGCGGGGTGAGTCAATGGCGTCTGGTTATTGGAGTCTTCGGCGCACAAAGACTCGCGGCCTATCATTCGATCAGCCATGTCACGCGTGAACACCGAGGCGACACCACACTCCCATGCTCATAAACCTTGTCGGGTGCACAATCAGATCGTTCGCCGGCAGCATCAGCAACAATGAATAATTCACCAATCCACCTTTAGCAGATTCATGCGATACTTCAGTCAATCCCAAGCCGCGGCCGCTGTCAGGTTCCAAAACTCTAAGTGTGTCCTTGGTAGCATTCGTCCGCCTTGCGTACAGTCGACATGGTTGCCGTCATTGTGCCTGGTAGCTCGGCCATTATGCCAACGCTGCGTCTTCGGCGTTTCAACCGGTGCCTCCCAGCGCTCTGCGATACTGACCCCCACGCCGCGTGCCATCCTCGCTCCGGTCAATGGACGCTGACCCCATGTTGTTGACACGGGTGTATCGAATTTCAGAGGTTAACATAATATAAAATGTCACAGTATTGATGCACCATACGATGTGATTGGCCGAGATAAATCATTGGTGCAAGCCTGTTTCGCGTCTCACTTGATTTAAGTATACCCCAAACATTTCAATAAAGTGCAAAGTGAATTACAATGCTCGTTTCTTAATTTCTATCTAGCCATTGTATGCCAAGGTGCAAATTAATAAAAAAGAACCACCAGGTTGCACCCCGTTTTGGTTGGTGGAGAAGGTGCTGGCGCAGGGCCGGCCCATTGGGCGTCCATTATTACTTCTTTTGCAGGGTTTAATAACATGGTGTCTCTGAAGCTTCAAAAGCGGTACGTTCGATGGCGGCTATAAGATCGGAGGCTCATGACGAGCGCGTAGCCTGGCCGCTTCGGTCCTCAAGTGCGGCAAGCGCAAGGTCTGGCTTGACCCCAACGAGTCGACCGAGATCGCTCTCGCCAACTCGCGCCAGAACATCCGCAAGCTTGTCAAGGATGGCTTCGTCATCCGCAAGCCGCAGGTCATCCACTCGCGTGCCCGCTTCACCAAGCGCAACGAGGCCAAGCGCAAGGGTCGCCACACCGGCATCGGTAAGCGCCGCGGTACGGCCAACGCCCGCCTGCCCTTCAAGGTCATCTGGATGCGCCGCATGCGTGTGCTCCGCCGTCTCCTTCGCAAGTACCGTGACGCGAAGAAGATCGATCGCCACATGTACCACGACCTGTACATGCGCGCCAAGGGTAACCAGTTCAAGAACAAGCGCGTCTTGATGGAGGTCATCCACAAGCTCAAGTCGGAGCACATCCGTGAGAAGGCCCTCAAGGACCAGTCCGAGGCCCGCAAGGAGAAGGCTCGCGTCGCCCGCGACCGCAAGGCCGGCAAGGAGGTCGCTGACAAGCAGTAAGCCCCTTTTCCGACCCGCTCACACCACCCTGCTAAGACATAATACAGCTCTTGAGCAAAAGAACCTGTAATCCCATGTCGTCTGGAAACATGAGTTAGTCATATCGCTTTAACTGTTGCTAGCCGACGCATGCGCATGCTATTGTGGGTGCCCACGATAGAACATCCTCGCCAGCGGACTTGGATTCCGATAGACTAACATAGTTGCCTGACACGTCTATGGCGACATTGAGCCTCGTCTATCGTGCTCCAAGAAGCAAGACATTTGCAGGAGGGAGCTACTATGTTTGTCGGCATCTATCTAACGTTAAATTGATTAATAAGAGGCGCTTAACCAGTGGTCACTCGGCGGGGTCGAAAGTGTTGAGCACCATCGGTGCGCTTTAAATAAGCCGCGACGTTGGAGTTGCCTCGGACGGTATGATAGATGGCCTGGAGTTTGGCGTACTTGTCGAATGGAATGCGCAACACGCTGCAATAACGCAGGAGCACGTTGTGGATGAGGTCGAAGAGATAGACGTCAACCCAAGTGAGGACACTAAAAAAGCAACCGCCTTCGCTGGCTTCGTCCTCGAGATGCTGAAGTAGCTGGGGCACCCGGCGGCGAGCGCGTCGCAGTCGCTTGGACCGCAGTACAGGACATCCATCCATGTAGAGGATCATAAAGAGCGCGACCATCACGTCGTTGATGACTGTTGCGAGGCGGTCCACGTGGTAGGCGAGGAGTGGGTTGTGCGTTGGGTAAAGGCCCACGCGCGTGGCCGCGTAACGGGCAATCGCGAGGCTGCAGCCGTACGTCTCGCCCGCGACTTCGAGCGTCGGGAGTGAACCGAAGGGCAGGTCCAAGCTCGGCTTCAAGTGCGGGTACATAGCCTTTGGAATGCGCTTGTCCACGAACGGCACATCACCGTAGACCAGCAGAAGGCGCGTAACCTCGGCGCGGCCCGGGATGTCGAAGTACCGCAGCACGACGTCGGCCATCGCAAGTTGAGCACTGGTGGCTCCATGGCTGTTCCTTCTGGCCTTCACGCGAATTCCGAATTTCCCGGCGCCACCAGTGGCCAATCACATGCGCGCATTTGGCGTGTCAAGGTGGCAACTGTGCCGAATCTAATGTGGACGCTTGGTGGTCTTCTGTGCCTCAGACTCCATCGACACCGAGTCTGTGGCTATCGAGCGATCGACGTCGGCACCTGTAGCACTCGGCAACGTTCGCAATCGGCGCTTGCAACGTCACGATGCCTCCGTATCATTGACCCATCGTATTGAAGGTGTAATACAGCATAGGGCGCAGGAGACTTGGCTACAATGTTTCGAGAGCATTCATTGCCTATGGGAGGATGGCGCGGGCTCTTGCTCGGTTGCGAAGGCGTTGCAAGCCTGGGCCAGTGAGACGCGTGATGCAACATTGGGTTGAAGTGCGTGTGGAATCTTCGCAGGAAGTCTACGTGCCGCTTAAGAAGGTTGCACCTCCGTGGACCACATTGGCGCCTTGGTTGCACTACCGAAGCCGACTGATTGCATGACTGTACGCGAAGCATGCTCGTCCTCTGTGAACTTCGCAGGTGACCTGGCTGCGAAGGGCCAAGGTAAAATGATTACGCTGGCCCCGAATCGGCATGTGCCGAATTGTACTCTGGGTGGCATTGTGCTTCATGAAGAGGCCACGCCCGGCGCCACCATCGGTCTGGGACTTGGCCATTTTCGACGCCCTCGACGTCAAATCGCTGTATTCAGCGGCACTTGTCTCGAGAGCATGGGCTTCTCGTGTTCGTCGTCTTCACGCCGCCCGGCGGGCAGACCTTTCTCGTGGGCAGGAACTCTTGCCAGTGACGGTGCGATCTACCGGCAGCTACCCGTGCGACTTTGACTACCGAGCCTCGACGCGCTTGCCATCGGGGCATGACTGGCCATCAGACGTGCGTCGTAGCGTGGCTGTGTACATTGCCCGGGCTGCAGCCAAGGGCTGGGCGCTGTTCGCGGGTGAAGCCATTCCAGCAGGTACCTTCCTTGGCGAGTACGCGGGGCGGCTTGTGCGAACAATCAGCATGAACAGGGCGTCCTCATACATCGTGAGTGTCCGCGAGGAGGGTGCCAGTGCCGTGTTCCGGCTAAACGTTGATGCCATGCGCCTCGGCTCATGCTCTCGCTTCATCAATCACTCATGCGAGCCCAACGCGGTTCTCGACACATACCGACGCCAGGACATGCTCTGCGTCCTCCCGCGCGTGCATATCATCTCATTGCGAGCAATCGCCGCCGAGGAAGAGATAACGATCGACTACGGAGTCGCTAACGGAGTCGGGCGCGAGACCTGTCACTGCGGCACGTCGGCATGCCTTGAGCGGCTGCCTTTTGACGCCAGCTTGTAACTTTAACACCGCCAAAGCCATGAATTCGCGTGCCTTAGCGGTTCAAGCCTTGAAGCGCGCATTGCCGGAGTGTTTGTCTATGGGAGGGCCGAGGGCTTGAAGTAGGCCGCGAGCTCGGGCAGTGGCACGACGTGCTGCTGGCGTTCGTGCAGGTGCTTGACGGTTGCGGTGTCGTTATGAAGCTCGTCTTCGCCGAGAAGCACAGCAAACGAGCACTGAAAGGTGTCGGCCATCTACAGTCGACCATGAGATTGTTGCCCGTGTATGTAGTTTGCACCTTCATTTGCTTTTTCATGCTCGAGCCGTCACAGACATGCACGGTGTGCCCCTTGTCTCGCAGCGCCTAGACAAGCACAGCTTGTCCTGCAGCCAAAAGACTGGAGCCTCGCACCTTAGCGACACGAAGAGCGTGGTGGCGAACAGCTGTGACAGTCGCGGAGTCACCGGCAGCAATCGGAACCACCTATCCCGACGGCCAGCTAAAAGCTCAGTTCGCAAGCGATCGGCGCTACCGCGATCATTGTCGGCGAGGGCGGCTGCTGTGTGCTCAGGAGGCAGAGTCGCTCGATGCCGGCCGCCCAGCCTACGCTACCGTGAGCCTCGCAGCGCAATAAGGGGGAAGTCGTACCCACGCACGGGGTTGCAGGTCCTCCGAGAAGCGCGACGAGGTCATCGTAGCAGCCGCCGGCCAGCACCGCGATGCCCTTGGCGCCAGTTTCGGGCTTGAGCTCGACGAACTCGAACACTGTGTGGCTGTAGTAGTCCTATGCGAGGTTGTGAGCTGGCAAGAGTGCTATGGGCACGTACGAGACCGCGCACAAGCCCGTCGTTGAGGTTGGAGGCGATACCAAGCGCGGCCAGGCCGCCCTGGACGTCATCGAAGCGCTGGGATCATGTGGGCCACACGAGACACGCTGGGCACGTACCTGGCGTGCGGCGTCCGACAGGTGCTGCTGAAGCCGCGGCGCGGACTCGAGGATGCGCTGGTCGTTGTCACACTTCGAGTCGAGAACTCGCAGGACGCTTCCGCGGTCGAGCCTAGCCCCGCTGCGTGAAGCCGTGGACGCAGCGCTACGGGCGCACCGCTGCTGGCTGTCGATTGAGAGATCGGCGCGGTATTTCTCGAGAAATTCCTCCAACACTTTGCGGTAACGTAGGCGACTAGACGCGGTGAGGTACAGCAATAGAAAGTGACCCACCTTTCATGGCAGCCGAGGGTATTGATTTCCAGCGAGACGCGGTCGAGCAGATCGATCTCTTGAAGGCAGTCGCGCGCAAGCGAGATCACGTCGACGTCGGTGCTGGGGCCAGCCGAGCCGATGTGCTCGACGCCGAACTGCTGGAACTCGCGGTAGCGCCCGCGCTGGGGCCGCTCGTACCTACAATCCATTGGCTACCGCATGCAGAAAAAAGCAGCCGCACCGGAACATGCTGCCTTGGTAAAACACCTTGTGCGGACCGTTGTACTGGAGGCCGCTGCTGATCAGCGAGCGAATGACACCTGCACAACTGAGTCGTGGTCCTTCCATCCCGCGACGTACCTGCCGTGCCTTCCGGTCGGAGCGTGAGGCTGTTCTGGGAGTTGTCCTGGAACGTGTACATTTCCTACGAACCGTTGCATTGATGCTGGTCAGCAATTCGGTAGGCACCTTCATGACAATGTCGGAGCCATCGCCGAGCGACCGGTGAAAGAGGTCCGTCGACTCGATCGTCGGCGTCTGCACCGGACCAAAGCCATAGCGTGAGGCCACGGACGCCAGAGCTTTGGTGACATGCAGCTGCTTCGAGAGCTCCGATGGCCAGAGGTCGCGCGTGCCGCGGACGGCCGCAACTTGCAGCGCTTTCTTCGACATTCCAGCAATGTACCTCGCCGCTGATTGGACATAACTCCATTAGTTTGCCCTGAAATAGAGTGAAAATCAATACTGCTCTGCGGGGAAATGCAGCGCAAGTTCGTTTTTGTCGAAGTGGTGAAATATGACTCGTATTTGTCTCCGACAAAAAAAATGCTAGAATTTGTATGAGAGAGTCCAGAAAAACGCAATATATGGCACAGATCACACTTGTAGTACTGTACAACTACTGGTAGTACTACATGTAGTACTTTAATACATCAACACTTGCAGTAAACGCCTCCGCAGAGCACGAAAACGTAATTGGCAACCTATCCTGCTTCCGTAGTATGAGATTTTCGAGTCCGCCCTAACCCTTCTGAGGTATCCACATCGGATTCCAAAATATGGCAATCTTCGCAGTGTGATTTCTTGGACGGAGTATTATTAATACTTTTAACCGTGTTAATTAATATGAGGGCTGCGCAACGAATCGAACTGTCGAAGCCTGGCGCCAAACAACTGGCTGCCCAAACAATGAACAGCAAAGGACTTGGCCATCCAGGTCTATGTCAACGTGTAGCCGATACTGCACTATCATCAACTGCTCCGCCACTCGTTCATTGTACCCTCGAAAGTTACGCCAACTGTGCGAACACACGAGGTGCAGCTTGGTGCTGGCCTAGGTCAGCATGGCGCCGGCACTGTCATTCTTCCTGCTGTGGTCGAGCAGCAACTTAAGGTCCCACCAGTTTGGGTACTCGCATATAGCTTGGATTGAGGGTGCGTTCGACCGCACGACGTGCATGTTCGATTCTGCAATAAATACTTCGTTTTAAAATATTGCCTGTTTTCATGCTATTCTTCTCACATGCAGAATTACTTATCCACTGTGCACTCGGACAACGTCGATTGTACGGGCAGTATGTTGACGTTGAATCGAGGGGTATTTGTGCCTGAGTTCAAGTATGTCGGCAGTGCTGCTTGAATTACGATGACCGATCTACAAAACATTTCGGCATCCATGACAGAGCCTATTCCATTCCCAAAAGTGCTCGTATCGCGAGGAATCGAGCTGCTTCTATTTATCGTCACTGACCCGCCATTTTCTGCATTTGGACTTCAGCAATGATGCTTTCGACAAAGGATCCTTGAAACGTCTAAAATGCTTTTTTTGAATTCAATATACCCCTTCAATGAAATCCTGGACAAAAAAGCACAAGAGATTGTGTCTCAATAAGACGAACTGCGGTGTGTGTAGCCGTGTTGGTCATCAGTGAATGCTTTTGTATGTTTATATGGGCAAGATCTACCAGGGAGCCTTGTCCTGGATTTTTGGTCAATGTCCAACTGAGCACTTTCTCAGTGTCATCCCAGATGGAGCTCGAGTTTTATTTCAACTTTGTTATCCGGCGCAATCGAACAACATACGGATGCATGACTATTTTGGTTGCCGTGTCATAAAAGTTTTACAGCCAACATGACGACACCGATGCCACCGCCGTTCGCATGCCTGGCGCTCATGCACTGGGACCGCATTCGCCTGATCAACTTCCCCGTCGACGCTAACGACTGGATTGTGCACGCTGTTGAGCGGTCCTGGCCCCAGGGCGTTCAGTCAACGAAGCATCGCCCCCGTGCCTTCGAGATCAAGCTTGGTGGGTACCCGTGGAACCCCAGCGGTCGATCTGCCGTGCACGGGCGCCAGCTTATGCTCGAGATCCTCATTGTCCTCAAACGCTACGGCTACGTTTTGCACTCGTCTAGCGATGTATCGAACTCGTCGTCGACGTGCGACACACTTTTCTTCCGTCGCGACGCCCCCGAAGCTAACGCGTCCATGCTCGCGCTTTCCACTAACTCCAGTGACATCTTTCGGCTCATTAACGCACCTGCCGAGCTGGGCGCTGTGGTGCACTCGCTTATCGAGCGCTACTGGCCCCGGGGGCTCCAGCGCCGGACTGATGACTATGCCCCTGGCTGCATCGACTTCAAGATGCACGGCTACCCGTAGTCAGGAACGGGCGACGACACGGTTGATGCACGCATGTTTCTGCTGTACGTCTTTGCCGAGCTCGAGAGCCGCGGGTGGTTTTTGTACGCCACTGTGGGCCAGACAGCGGGCAGCGAAGGCGCCTACACCAAGGACTCATGGTACTTCCATTACGTCTCTCCCACCGCCATGCCGCTCGCGATTCCCCTCAACGAAGAAGAAAGTAGCGAAGGCAAAAAGCGACTGGCTTTTCATGCGTACTAGTAGTTAAAGCCTCACGTCGCTAGTATTCATAGTAATGTGGACGTAACTTTGGTTTGTTTATCTGCTGAGCAATGCATTTCGATGTTCACATGCCGATCAACGACTGGCACAGCCGACGCTAAGGGACTGCACATGTTGATGCGTCGTGCCACTTGGAAGCAAAACCAAGTAAGATGGGCTGGCTTTGGTGGATTCGAAGGGTTTCAGAAGGCGCGACGATACACGATTCACCCTAGGCGGAGAGTTCATAACTACCTGCGTCCTGCAAAAGCCAAACCTGGGCGGTGTCGCAATGAATCAATGAACGCATCGCAAGATCTTTAAAGAAGCCATTGACATTTCCCGCGACCTAATCTCACGAGTACGGTGCCATCGGTGTCGTCAAGCCTAATGCTACCAAAGGCTTCATCGGCAGCAGCCCTTAGCTTTATTCGCGGGTCACTCATATGAAGGCACTGGCAGAGGCTGAGCCTGTATGAGACGATGGTATCTTGCTGGTGCGCGAGCACGTAGCAGTCGGAACCGCGGTAACTAAATGCGGCATTTCGCTGCAAGTGCGGGTGAGTTTGGAAGAGGGCGTAGATGGAGCCACCTACAAACGTCTTGCCTTGTCGTGCCGGATTCAAGATGAGCACCAAGTTGAACAAAGCCCGGTGTTTCCAGTCGTTGTATGCAACAGTACCAAAATGATGGTAAACGTGGGCAGTTTTAAAGGTGTGCCGTGTGAAGACGGGTACGATGGTATTGCGGCGAACAGTGCGGACAACGGCTTGTACCGTTCTGGCGCGGCAGAGGTGGACAAGCACGGGCTGGCCAAAGGCGTATGTGATAGGGATAAAGCCGATCACAAGCGAGTAAAAAGACGCAGCGAAGCAGTCTTCTTTGTAGTTTTCTGCCTTGGACGATGGCAACGGCAACACGAACAAAAAATGATACACGTCCACGAAGAAGCCGCTGAGAGACTGCAGATACGTGACGGGGCCAACGCTAAAGAGGACGGCAACGGCAACTGACGTCGGGTCTGCCTGGGCAATGTGCTGCACGAGGCGAAGCCGCCGGAGGAGCCGACCCGTGACGTTGAGGAGAAGGTAAGCAAACCAGACGGTGCGCGAGAGGTACAACGCTGCGAAGGCAAAGGTAACGAGGTCCTGGATCTGGCTGAGGCGCACAAAGCTCTGCCCTGCAATTTCCATGCTGCACCAGAAGTCGATTACAAAGAGAACACACACGAGCGTATGCTGAAGAATGAGCGCGGTGGGGTCCCCAACCACAATCTCGAGTGCCGAGCTCTTTTCGTCGTCGCCGACCCCCAACGCCTCGAGGTTGGAGCGCAACTGAACGTAGTGTCGGTAGTACTTGGCCCACATACCGTGGAGGATCACCAGTGTGAGCCCGCAGCGGTAGGCAAACTTCGCGTAGAGCCATGTTCGCGAGCCCCGATCGAGCTGCGCAGCAAAGTACAAGTACGTCATCCCGTCGCTTGCCACATCGGCCCACACGCCTGACACTGACGACGGCTGACCCACAAGCATCCCGAGCTCCACCAAAGCCACGCTAGACGCGTTGGTCTGGCCGGTTAGGAAGGCGCGAACGGAGGTGCGAGCTCGCCGGGAGTAAAACGGGGAGCCCGGCAGCCTCGCGAAGGAGAAGGAGTCGACGGTCACGGGCGACACGGCGAGGCGCAGGATATCCGCGTCCTGCTCGGCGTCGTGTGCATACAGAGCCGCAGGGGGAAAAACACTGCTGTTGTACCTGCTCCGGTAGAAGCCGAGAGCATGAGCTTCGTACGAGGCGAAAGATTCGTTGGCACCGACGGCGACGGCAATGGCGGGTGTCGCGAGGCCAGCCCAAGGGAACGGCTCCGTCAAGTAGGCTTTGAGTGGCCTGGGCACGATGAGACCTCACCGGTGTACAGGCAGCTTACATGACGGCGAGGTTGAGGAGAAAACCGAAGCTAAAGACGATGGAGGCCTTGTTGAAATAGACGACGTGCCGCCGCAACTGGCGCACCGAGGTCGTGTCGACCCCGGCGGGACCGACCTGGACGAGCATCGGCGCCCTGTTTATTTTTAAGCTCGAAGTCAACCTTAGGCGGCTAAGCCGTGTGAAAACTGCATTCGCTTGGCATCGTCGGTTTTGCAGTTCCGCTCAGTTGGCGCTCAAGGACGTTGCTCTACGAGGTTCTCGTCACATGCATAGCGTACAATGCTCTGTCCATGTATGCAAGGCCGTATACGAACTATAAAAGGAGGGGAGTCAACACCCCAACGCATAAATTCAAAACTACATCATCCAAGCTAAGCAATGTGGTCGTCGGGATGGAGGCGGCGCGGGTGCGGACTTAAGCCCTTGATGCGCTTGATGCACTTGCGGTAGGAGCGTGTCATGGCGAGGAACGAAATGAGCGTGCACATGGCCATAAACATGACAAACTTGTACTGCATGCCCCAGTACATTTCGTGTTCTTGCTCTCGGTGGTAGTGCTCCTTGCGATGCGCGAGTTCATGGGCGTCGACGGCCGGCGCCTTCGGATTCGCCGCAACAAACGCTGCCAGCTGCGACGCACATGCACCCATGCCTGCACATGCCAGCTGCGTCGTGTTGCCGTCGATGTAGTACATGGTGATCTGCGGTACCCGCTCTTCTGCGCAGCGGTCGGCGATGTGCGTGACGCACGACACGAGTTCGCGCAACCCAAAGCCGTCGCGGACACAAGTAGTCGATGGCGGCGGACAGTCCACGAGGTACTGGGTGAGCGTCGACGAAGCAGCTACCGGAGACCGCTGCTCTGGAAACGCGTTGTAGGTCGGGAAGAAGATATGCCCGACAAAGTGCACGAACATGGTGGCGCAGAATGCCAGCTGCACGATGCTCCAGAGGAGGCAGCAGGGCTTGCTGATGGGTGAAGCATCGGACGAGTCGCGCCGGCACCGGCGGCTGTGCTCCGGGGCCGGTGGGGGGGCGTGGGGCGGGTGCGGGGGCTGTAGTGACGAGGGTGGGGCGGGGTACTCGCGGGGGGGCGGCCCGTGGGGGTGCTTGAGGTCAATTGGAATCGACGCCGCCGGCCGGCGTTTGTGCCCGACAGGCGGTGGCGGGGTGGCGGCGTTGCGCTGGGGGGCAAAGTAAGTTCTGTACCGGGGGGTAAAAAGAGGAGGCGCAGATGGGGCCGGCAGAAACACGTCGAGCATTTCGGTCTCGTCGTCGTCCATGACGGTGTCCCAGAGGGCGTTGTCTACGGGGGTTGGGGTCACGTCGGGAAAAATGGGGGCATTCCCAAAGCTAAAGGGCGGGGCGCTGCTGGTGATCAGCTCGAGCACTTCCTCCTGAAAAAGGATGTCGATCCCGAGGGACTCGTCGTCGTCCAGCGGCGTCGGCGTGGGCTCGGGTGAAGGCGTCGCGAGCAGCCGGCGCTTCGTGTGTGAGGCATCCTCGTCTGAAGATGGCGACGATGGAGACGTGAGCGATGCGGCCGGTGACAGCGGGCGCTTCTTGCTTGAGCCTGCAGACGTGGTCGGTGAGGCAGTCGTTACCGGTGAGCCGGCCGTGGCCAAATCAGCCTTGGACCGGCGGCGGCAATGCACGGTGAACGGCGGCGATGCCACAGAGACTAGCACCTGAGCGAAGGCGGTGTCGACCTCTTCAAGCACATGTATGAGCAAGACATGCTCGCGGTCGGAGGCATGCTTGTTGCTCATCCAGCCGTAGTGCCAGCCCTTCTTGGACGGGTTGAAGTAGTACGCGGACTGCATCTTGTGACCGGCGAAGTATGGCTGGAGCGGGTCGGCGTCCTTGTTGGCCTGCGCATGGAGAGTCGGGAGACTGTACATTCTGCCAATCGTGAGCGTGGCTTGCGGCGCGCCTTTGAACATCGGGACGAACTCAGCAAGGAGCAGGTAAGTCTTGCTGGGGTCGATGTCCTCAAGTACGACACCGACTGGGCCGCCGCAGAAGCCTGTGGCGGCGTGGAGCCCCTGGCAGCAGTTTGGGAAGCACCGTAGATTCTTCTGGCCTCCCTTCTTGTTGTTGCGCTGGTAGCTCGAACGGAAGACCGTTGTCGCGTCGAACTGGACCGCCATGACCATGCTCCACCACGCCAAATGAGATTCGGACGGGAGAAAGCATCGGCCGGGTTCCTGGAAAAAGCCGATTTTCGTATTTGTGGCATATGCCGATTAATAGAACGGCACTGGATTGGCTAATAATCGAGGGTTCAGCCAATAGGTTTCACCGAGGCACGCGCTACACTGGCCAAGTGGTGCTGGATAACGCGCGTCGTGAAATTTTAAAGGTGTGAAAATTGTATAAATGCAGCATGTGGATCGGTTGTGATTTAACGCCCACCATATTTGTCATGTCTTGGTAAAAACACATAATTCACATTGACAAAAGGTAAAAATCGCGTATTTTTCGCCTCATATGTCTGCGTTATCGTTTCGAGTTTGCATGTCCGACCGAGTGCGATACCGTCGAATTATTCGATGCAAGCGTGGCGAACAATGAGCGAATGAAGTGCTTCGGAAGGTCACGGAATGCCAAGGACACGTTGCATCGGGATGGTGTGGATGACCAACATTTTGTATGTTCCCTTGGAGGTTAGTTCGTCGAGGAACATCATTGTGCAAGGTGTGGCTGTGTGTTTTTGCGCACGAAGAAAATATTACATGCAAGAATCAACGTCAGACATGCACGAGTACATGCATCGTGCTTTTATGACTTGTCGATTCGTTTTTGTGGTGTCCAGTCCACGATAAACACGAGTTTACAGCTCATTCACCAGGACATGCTGCACCTAGATCGAGCATGCAGTTCATTAGTTAGGAAACCCACTGAATTCACTGCGCTTATTATGTATATTTCTCGGCACTTGGACAAGTCGATTTGGAACTGTCGGCGCGGGGCGAAGAAGCGAAACTCGCCTCTCATTCAGGAATGAATGTGTGTCCGCCTTTGTTGCCCCATGCGGCAAACATCCTGAAAATCACCCCCAATTTGTTAGAAACGTGTCCGAAATCAACCGATCCTATTTTTCTTATTTGCGGCATGGTGGCACAGCAGCTGTGATTGGTGGAAAAAGGATGCATTTGCACCAATCCGTTTGGGAGGGCAGTGGCAAACCAGCGGCTTCCATCCGCCCGTCCGATGTTCTTCCTCAAGCAGCTCCGCCGGGAGCTCCTCCTCCATCCCATGCACTTTGGCCCCAAGCTGCATGACATCATTCGCCTCCGCCTCATTGAAGAAGTTGAGGGCACGAGCTTAGGCAAGTACGGCTATGTCATTGCTGTCACGGAGGTCCGCGACGAGGACATTGGGCAGGGTGTGATTCAGGACAACTCGGGCTTTGTGTGCTTCGATATTGCGTACCGCGCCATCCTCTTCCGTCCCTTCAAGAACGAGGTTCTCGACGCCGTGGTCACGGTGGTGAACCCACTCGGATTCTTCGCTGAAGTTGGTCCGCTCCAGGTCTTCGTGAGTCGTCATGCCATGTCTACGGACCTCACGGAAGGCTACGATCACGAAAACAGCGCCTGGATATCCCAGGACCGTGAGGTTGAGATTCGCAAAGGTGTTGGCGTCCGCCTCAAGATCATGGGCGTTTCCATTGATGTGACGGAGATCAACGCCATCGGCACGATTAAGGACAATTATTTAGGTGTCATCTCGGCGGACATGTTCTAGCTTGAATATTAGTCCTTTGTATTGCCTTGAGCTCAATGTCTACCTTTAACCATCGTTGCCGCTAGGAACGACCATTCGCTTCGACGATACCATCGGGTCCTGGTTAGCCATCATGCTTTCGTGGCCGCATCCAAACGCAGACGAGTAGCTAGTGCTACACCATGATTCCGATTGACACATTAGGCCTTTGCGAATGTCTGCGATGCCAAACTCGAGACCAGCAATTGGTTTGAGTCCGAGCTGTTCCGAAGGCGAGTCGAGCAAACAGGCCACTTGTACTCTCGACCTGGTACCATAGTTGTTTGGATTGAAGCGCCCTCTTGAGGAAACTCGGCAGCAGTCTTAGTATAGCTGTTAGGATTCACGGGCACAAAGCGGTGCATGACCGATCATCGATCTTCGGTGACCTTCCTCGTGTCAGCGTGTATGGGCGACTCCCAGGAGCTGTGGGGCGGCCAGTAGATCGATGCTATT
This sequence comes from Achlya hypogyna, assembly GCA_002081595.1. Taxonomy (NCBI): domain Eukaryota; phylum Oomycota; class Saprolegniomycetes; order Saprolegniales; family Achlyaceae; genus Achlya; species Achlya hypogyna. The sequence continues at coordinate 16,347 of JNBR01001476.1, read as the reverse complement.
AGCTGTAGGGCGATGTAGCTACAGTCGCAACGTTAAAGCGGTGATTAAAGACGCGAAAACATACATCTATTTGCGCTGCCAAGGCCAGCCCGCGCCAAGGCGACCACGGACGTCTTCCATGGCACCATCGTCGTCCGAGGCCGCCACCACTGGTGTGTCGACCCACGTTGCCTTGGCCGACGCGTCAACGCGAGGCTTGGCAGGTCCGACTGAATTGACGAGCTCGCGCACGTGCTGCAGTTGCGAGTGACCGTACGCAATGGCCTGTTTCACTGCGCGATCGTCGGTGAGGTTCGCAGCCTCTTCGTACTTGGCGCGGATGGTCTTGCGCAGATCGTCGCGGGCTTCCTTGGCCATAGGGCGGATTTCGCGCAGGTAGAGGCGATACTGCTTGAGTACATTGCTGCGATTGACGAAGTACGCCAGCGAGAGGAACGGCTTCTTCGCCGTCATGGTCGTGCTCAAGTGCAATTTCACCATGGAGAGCCACGGATCGCCATAATATTATTTCATATTTCATGATAGATTCCGATGCATTCACCTCGATATGCATTGAATACAATCAATATTTTAATTCGATTTTCAGACGTCAACTCTAGATCCGTACACTATTTGCATCGAAATGGCTCGCCGAAGAGTCCGCGACCAGCTCAATGCGTCCACTGGACTAACAACCCCGCTAGCACACGAAGCAACGGATGCCAAGTCGACTGGAAAGGAAAAGCTCACTACAATCAAGCATATGCACACGTTAGAAACGACCAGGGACCGACCTGACTCCATACAAGACAACACCGGACTGGTGCTTCCAGCCTCGAGCAAAGGATCATAGCGTGGCTTACAAGGTACTGATATGAGTACTAAGATCTGCTTCTCATTCATAAGCTATGCACACCACAGGCCGCCAAGAGGAGCAGCAGCAGCGACGTGGTGGATCTCGATGACAGGCATGTAGTTAATAGTGTGCGTTCACTGTGAAGAGGTATTCCAAACAGCAATGTATGGCGAGAGTGTTCATCCGGCAGAGGGTGCATTTGATTGGCTGTTTGTATAGCATGCAAATTGGTTGGATGTTATATCGACGGGCAGGCGCCGGTTGACTGGTGGCAGTCAGAGGGAAATCTACTATCCAAGAGGTAACATCTCGTGCGTATGGCCGGAGGCTCATGAGCCTCTTGTAGAGAATCCAAGATGGCCATTGAACCCACGCTTGCCGCTTTGGCTAAGAAGACCAACTGCGAAAAGCAGATCTGCCGCGTGTGCTACGCCCGCCTCCCCCCTCGCGCCACCAACTGCCGCAAGAAGAAGTGCGGTCACTCGAACCAGCTCCGCATCAAGAAGAAGATCAAGTAAATGATTTCACCCCATCTTCTCCTTGCCGGCTTGTATGCGGTGCTGGCCGGCACCAGAGCCATCCGCTGGTGTCGACTAAGCCTCCGATAAATACAAGGCACTGCTCTTTCCCTCGCAGTCAATCGAGTCTCTTTGCCTCTGTCGATCTCTACTAGGTTCTTCATTCGGACTGCCACGATACCTTCCGTCTCGATAGCTACGATCTAGCACCGTAGACGGAGATTAGCTACCGCAAGGCCCAGGTAGAGGGTCTGATCATCGCCCCGATAAAGCGTCGCAGACATGAAGGCCGACGTACCAGCGTTTATTGCCTGAACAGAGCAACGCATGTCCACCACCACAACACACCTCCAAAATAAAGTCATCAATGCTGCGCTACTGCAATACGGAGCACATGTACGGAACGGAGCCAACGATGGGATTTGTTCAAGGAGGAACGTTATTTGAGGCCGTTGTGGTAGACGTAATGTAGCGATCGCCACACAAGACAATCGCAGAGTTGAAGCTTGCAGCACGCTACTGCTGTTGGCAGGCAACCTTCAAAGGATCGGCGAGATGTTTCTTTCCTAGATGCACAGTTTAGGTGCTCGCTCCATCATTCACCAAGGCGACAAATAATCGTGGCGTAATCTGGCCTATGTGCTCCGGATTGCGTTGAAACAAGAAAGTTAATGCTAGTAGTGCATTGCATTAAATGGTGTAGTTATTGGCAACACGCCTAAGGAAGGCGCAGTACCACCGAACGGGACCCAGGCATTTAAGCGCCGACGGCGTACACGCGGACGATACCGTCGGTGTAACCAGCGAAGAGCGACGAGCCATCGGCCGACCAGCAGAGCGACACGCAGTGCGGGGGGAGCGACTTCTTGCCGACGGCCTCGAACTCGGGGACGATCTCATCGACGACGACCTTGGACTCGAGGTCCCAGATCTTGATGCCCGACGAGGTGGCAGCGCAGAGCCAGTAGCGGTTGGGCGAGAAGACGAGGGCGTGGATGATGTCACCAGCCTCAAGGGTGTAGAGGCGCTTGCCCTCGTTGAGGTCCCAGAGCATGGCGACGCCGTCCTTGCCACCCGAAGCGCAGAGCGACCCATCGGGCGAGACGGTGACCGTGTTGAGGTAGCCGGTGTGGCCGCAGAGGTTGGTGCGGAGCTTGCAGTTGGTGAGGTTCCACACCTTCACGAGGCGGTCCCAACCGCACGAGACGATGAGGGGGTTGGCGCTCGAGGGCGAGAAACGCACGCACGAGACCCACTCGGTGTGGCCCTCCTCCGTGATGGTGTACTTGCACTCGCCGAGCGTGTTCCAGAGCTTGATGCTGCGATCACGCGAGCCCGACACGATCTGGCGGTTGTCAGCCGAGAAGGCGACCGAGAGGACATCCTTCGAGTGACCGACGAAGCGGCGGGTCGTGATGCCCGTGTTGAGGTCCCAGAGGCGGAGGGTACCGTCCCACGAGCCCGAAAGAGCGAACTGGCCGTCCGACGAGATGACGACATCCTCGACGAAGTGCGAGTGGCCCTGGAGGCGGCGGCGGGCGAAGCCGTAGTTCTCGAGGTCCGACGAGTCACCCGTGAGCTGCCACACGAGGATCGACTTGTCGCGCGAGGCGGTGACGATCATCGAGGGGTTCTCGCGCGAGGTGGCGATGGCCGTCACCCAGGCCTTGCCGTGGCCGGAGAGCGTGCCGCGAAGAGTCAATTGTTCAGCCATAATGCACTACTAGAAAAATGGAAAGTGAGCAATTAAGTTGATGGCCAAGCAAAACGATTGGTGCCAACGGTGTCACCCGTGCCCCGGGGCATGGATTACACTATTATCTCAACGTTAGGCGAAAATAGACTTTCACCTACCTCGATTTCCCCGACGACAATATGTGCGTCGGACCACGTATCTCTACAACCATGGATTTACATTGGAGCTGTACCTGACGTATTCTTCACGAATACATTAAATCACAGTAACCCTTCAAGGAGTACAAACAACGACTCCAATCACACATCACTTATCTTTTAGTACCGGTTGACGCATCTTGGGCAGTCGTTCAGCGGGACATAAATCGTCTGCGCTTCTCGCCTACGTCCATGCTTCGGTCGTAACCGATGCCCTGTGGCTTTTTCAGCAGCGATGCTTTGCATTTGCGCTGAGTTGAGGCTTTGTCCATCACCAACGGCGGGCGATGGTACTTGCTTGAGCTAAAACTTGAGAATATTTCACAGTTTGCAAGGCAAGGTTTAGGCGGGTATTAGATGAATGCAAGTTTCTCGTACAGCTATAAGTGTGGATCCTTGTGCACAGACTTAAGAAGTCTTGCGACAAGGAGACGTCCTGAACTAACCGACAGCGATCTTTGAAGGGCACTATACGGCATTGGTATCTTGATGGAAATGGGTAAAAGGTACCGAGCCGTGAGCATTCTATTGCTTCTTCAGGGTCTGTGCGGCGGGTTTCCACATAACAAGGTTATGGAATGCGCTGCCAAACCCATCATCGTTGAAATGAGCGCACATCGGGGTCTGAAATTTTGCACAGGCTGTCTCGACGTCGCCAACGACGGTTCATATGGTAACATCTGCAGCCACTTCATCCCGACCAATGCGACTTAGTGCCAACGTGGGAAGTTCACTTCAATCGCCCGTACTCTAAAGTTCAAGCCGGTACGCGCCTGATCGATTGCTACGAGTAAGCAAAGCTCAGAGGTTGTCCTTGCCGTTCCCAACGACGCTCGCGAAGAACTCGCCAACTACCGCGAGGTTGATGGCAATATTGCGCTCGTGGATCGCGGTGGGGTTGCTGCCACTCAATGCTACTGTTTTTAGCGTGCATGCATAGGTGCCAATCTCGCAAAAGGCACGGCATGTGCAAGAAGTACGAACGCTTATGGACATGAGCATGCATGAGAGCATTTGTAGGCGGGAGGGTTAGCTTTGATTGTTGTCGACAATGGCGAATGCCGTGAGGGCTTTGCGTGCGGCTACTTGGGCCACCCCGCGAAAAATGGTCTACTGGATCAAGAAGACTGGTCCACGTGGAAAAGTATTACAATCCCGAGCGTTCTTATCCGCCAGCCCGACGGCGATCGTATCAAGCAAGCCCTCGACTTGATCGCCTTCGAATCCGCTGATTACGGCCTACAGTATGGCCCACGCCACTTCGTATAGCACACATCAACCTTGCATAACGCCAAACTACGCCACAATGGGTTGTATTATGTAAATTCACAGCAAACGTCGCATTGAGGGCACGACGGAAAAGTCACCATTTGTGGGCGAGGTGAGCGTGCCACCCAGGATATGAACTCCTTGTCGGCAGCGCTCTGCCCCATCAAATGAACGCTGTGTGCTTCTTTTTGCCCCAGACAAGGGGTGTCTTCGTACATCTTAAGTTTCTCTGTGCGTGCAGCAAAGTTGCGATCAAATTCGCCGTCGGACGTCGTGCCACGTCATGTCATGTTATTTTCGGCATGGCCATTGCACCATCGGATTGTCCGGATGATGTATCCGGTGGTGTCAAAGCCACTGCAACACCGGAAATTGCCATGTCGTCGCCGAACGCTGCGGAAGCCACGCCCAACCGCGAGGACCAGAAGAACGAGTGGCGGGGCTCCCGCCTGCAGTGGTCGAAGCAGGCTGAGCACGTAGACTTGTGCTCTCATGGCGCAGCTGAGCTCGCTCGTAGAAATTGCACCAAGAGCTGAACGCAATCGCGCTGGAAAAGTGCTACGCCAAGACCAAGGCCTTTGTTGATTGCTCGCACGAGCATGGGTAGCTTTAGGCGTAAACGCTTTCCGCTTCTCACTGATATGCCTAGGCTGCTTGTGGTCTTCAAGTGCCGCCAGCACAACGCCGATCTGAACGCTTGCCTGCACGAGTACACGAATCCGGAGGCATTTGCCGCCTTCAAGGCCAGCCGTACGGAGGAAATCCCGGTCGTCGTGAAGACACCCAAGGGCCCTTAGTTTGTTGTATGTTCATCTTAGCCCGATGCGCCAATAGATTGCTTCGTCTTCCATTTCATCCAGGCTGTGCTGTGATTACCAATACAGCGATTGCCATCTCCGCCGAGGAGCTTTATTTCGACGTGAGCGACATCTTCTACTGTCTCGATACCAGCTTCTACTACGTTAATTGATGGCCCATTAAGCTGGCTGTTGTAGCGTCTGACAGGCTACGGCGAGTACGCGACGATTGCCTTGGGTGTGCCTCTCGGCATCCTAAAGGCACTATTTTCGCACGTTGATATCTCAGCATTTGCTACGACTAGCTCGAGCTCAAGGGGGCTGGTCCTGGCATCCTCGGTGGCAAATGTTTTGATGGTTGGTGCAATGCAACCAAGATCGTAGCTGAAATGCTGAATCCTGCACTCTACGAAAGCATCGTGGCGGAAGATGCTTGCGTCGACGGTGTCGGCGAGAAATTCGACGTGTTGCCGCAGCCTACCTCCGAACCTTGGGGTACTATGCAGCAGTGCAACATTGCTAGAACGCCCAAAGAGTCCAAATCAATGTGCAGGCATGCACTTCATGACAATTTTCTCAGTGCAGGAGCTCCATAATTCCTGCACCAATGAAACGAACGTCTCGTGGATTCAAGTGCTCCAAAACAACCACTTTGTACGCCTCGCCATGGGTTGTGCGGCACTGCCGATCAACTTTAGACGATACTCTTGGCGTCCACAAACTCATGCAAGAAATATTTGCGTTGCATTGTTTCAAGCGTTTAGACGAATAACATTGCTTTGCATTTAGCTACGCAAGACTACAAACCAATTCATGCCACTAGTAACCCAAAATGTTTCATCAAACTTGCGTGCTTTTCGATGAAATGACGTTTGCCTTGTTTGTCTCGTGGATGCATCAATTGATGTTGGCTTCAATGTGGCATGGGAAACAAGATAAAAATGATGCGAGCCAATCACCAAGCACTCTCCACTCTATTTCGACCAATGAAACACGAGTATTTATTGTAAAATTTGCCAAATTCCAGTTTGGGATCTAAATGATAATACTATTTCCGTACGCCTTGGCGCCAGACAGATCCGGCCATACACAGCAGCTTTCCATTGAAGAAATGGAGACGCAGTCAGGTTGCCTCCACGAGAGGACATTTGCGGGCCAAAGCGCCCTAGATCGAGATAAAATCAGCACCATTGTACCGACCGTTCTGTCGCACCTGCAGGCTCTAACATCGTCGTCAGTCGGCATGGCACAAGGCTGCCCGGAATGGCCGCTTGGCCGACGTCGAGGACCTGCGTCCGCAAGTGCTCGAGATCGACGTTTGCAACGAGGTACATGCATTGAAACTGGCACCGTAAAGCAGGCGCGTAGGATGGCAACTCAGCGCTGCTCTTGGCCGCGTCGCGAGACCACTCTGATGTTGTCAAGTACCTACTTTCGCAAGGTGCAGCAGTCGACGCAACGACAAGAGTAAGAGGATGAGTTATTATCGCTAAATTGTACTTACAGGATGCGCGCACAGCGCTGTTTATGGCCGTCGATAAAGGCTACCTTAGCACAGCGCGCGTGCTTTTGGCTAGCGGCGCAAACGTTCATGCCGTCAACTATGTAAGCTGCCACTCGACGACCCATTACAATATTGCGCACATCTAGGCAAATGTGCCCCTACTAGCGGCCGCCGTCAGACTGGATCGCGCGATAGCAGTTCCCATCACAACTCTCCTGCTAGCTTATGGCGCAACACCCGAAGCGCTGTGCCCAAAGGCAATCTCCGAGTGCAATGTTAAACTGAGTTTGCCCTTAGATTCTCCAAAACCTCGTGGCACACCCAACACGATCAATCGCCTTGACTTCAGCACTTGCGTCGCACGGACTGAGCGACGCGGTTTTGTCGCCTCAAACGCCATTCCTGACGGCGTGTAGAGTTGCCTCACCATGCTGCGCGAAGCTTTGCGAGTCCAAAACTGGTCCGTCGCCAAGCTGCTAATCCCTGAAGCACCTCTCAATACCCCTGACGAGGTACTCCCTTGTGTGGCAAATGCATGCTAAAGTGTACTCAGCATGGGTGCACCCTGTTGATAAGTGCAGTCCAGTGTGCATCAAGCAAAGTTGACGACGTCATAATGCTACTACTGACCCATGGAGCGGACCCGGAGCTTCGCGATCATGTTCGATCGAAGACCCGTGGAGGAGCCATTGACTCGGCACATAGGAAGGCAGCACGGCGTTGTCCCATGCAATTGCGACCGAAGACCCCAGCCTCGTACGTCTCCTGGCGCCCTCAAGCGACCTCTCGGCCATCGACGGACTTGGCTATGTGCGTGTCATAGTTGCCACGCATGCTCACACACCAATAGACGTACTTGTGCCGAGCAGCAGAGCGTCCCGACGTCCTCGCAGCTTTGCTTGCTTGCGGCGCTGACCCGAACCAGAAGACTCCGGTGCAGTGTTTGCATGCCGATATCATAACCAAACGTCTCATCGTAGAGCGGCCGCACCGCGCTTTACTACGCGTGTATAAAGGGTTGCCTGCACAGCGTTCAACTCCTCGTGCCTCGAATGAGGGGAGCGGCGTCGCATGCGTTCGTACTTCCTTGGTGCTTCTTCTCCGCTAAGCGGATGACTCGTAGGCCGGCCAGTCGTACCTCGCGATCGCCATGAGCAAGCGGCATCCCGACGTCGTGCGGCTCCTCGCCAGCACGCTCAATCCTCTGCCAACCACAACCCGCACGAGCGACTTGTTTTTCCAGCCATTCACTGCCGCCAACGTCCCGCGCGGTCGGCATTTTCTCCAGCAGTGCGGGTGGGGAGCGCCCGAACAACCGCCGAGACCTCCCGTCGAAGGAGTCTATTTCGACGCCCTCAGCGCCGTCTTGAGCGACCCCGCGTGGCCGGACGTAAACCCCGAACCTGCGATCGCCGCTGCAAAGCTGCCTCTGAGCGGCGCCGCACTCCTTCGCGACGAAGCCCGTTATCTGGCAGAGCTGCACCCGCTCGTGCCGCATCCATCCCACGGAGTTTACTTCCAGGACGCAGCAGTGGACAAGGCCAAGTGGCGAAGGGTGCTAGGAAACCCAGTTCCCGGCGTCATTGATGTCATCGACCCCGATTTGTACTGCGCTGTGGCCGGTAGAACGCGCCACACGTCGGCTCCGCATGGCGGCGCCCTGGAACCTGGGCGCCTCGTCGATGTCGGCGCTACCCCACCGGCAGATATGGCCGCGCACGTGTCGCGGTTCGTTCAGTGGTTGCCTACCCCGGTCGCCGTCGATCCTTCGACGGGCCGAGCGATCTTTTCATCGTACGTGAACAACGTCGATGAGGTGAACACAAAACTTGTTGCGTGCCTCGAGGCAGCGCTCACGAAGCTGCTACCACTACTTGCGCGAGCGATGGACCGCCGTCCACGCTTCATGCGCACGGAACGAATGACAGAAGCCGCGCTCGCTACGCGGGCGTACCGCGAGGCCCACAAGACGTGCCGACGCATCAAAGCCAGCAAGGTGGCGCGATGGAGGGCTAGGGCCGGCATCGACTTTGCTGCTGAGGCCTACGAACCGCAGTTTGTCCAAACACTTCCCGTGAGTAGCTTACGGCAGCCACCTCTCAATCTCTCGTCCGCTCTGGTCGTCGTTCAAGTTCAGACGTTCCGAGAGGGATCAGAGCTGTCCTGGCGCCACGGCTCAGGCCTCGGCAATGAAGCAATTGCGGCCATCGGTGTGGTGTGTGTCGACGCTGAGAACGTTGCTGGGGTCCGGCTTTCCTTTCGAGAGCACGTCGGCTGTCTGCGCGACAAGGTACTACCGGCCTCGAGTGGCCCCGCTCAATAATGCATGGTAGCGCGAAGCAGCCGGTAAAGCGACGGTGCAGGAGTCCGGCTACGTCACCCTCGTACCTGGGCGAATGGTTGCGCTTCCCGCCGCCACGAGCTACCAAGTCGCGGCAGTCGATGCGCTCGATGCAACTCTTCCGGCACACATGACGCTTGTGACGTACTACGTCGTGCATCCCAGCGCCAGCCTCCTATCCACTGCGTACGTGCTGCCGCAGCAAATGGCGTTTTGGCGCCGGGTCTTCGAGGGCACGCGGCTCGGCAGTTTGCCGGACGGCGTGCTCGACGCTGTTTTTGCTTTTGCCGGCGGCGCAGTCATGGACGAGACCGAAGCGCAAGCGGTGGCGCTTGCGGCCAAAGAAGCCCGCGCCGCTAGCTTGGCGTTGCTTCAAGCTCCAGCAGCTTGAGCATCGCGATGAGCTGCTGGTGATCTCAAGTGCTCTGCTATTTGCCCAACAAACGAAATGGAACACTGGAGTTTTGTCATAAAGATGCTGCAACGCGCACATTGAGTGATGGACATCATGTGGTGGGTGGTTTGGTCAAATGAGCCGATTAGGGTCAGCAGGCTCAAGGCTTGAGGGGGCCTGCGGCATGCGGCAAATCGACGGAAATGGCCTAGATGCCATGTCTACGGCGTGACGACAGGTGGAACGTACGTCGGCAGCTTGGCGGGGATCGATGAGCGGTGCGGTGCGACACGGTACAGTGAAACACTCGACGCCCTTGCAGTGGTAGTAGAGCTGCGCGCGGGCCATTTCGTTCATTACTTTCTACAACCGGTGGTTCTCGCCTCGCTGAGTTTAGCCAGGCGAACCTTCATTTTCGTGACGCGGTAGTATTCGAAGCGTGTGAGATGCATGTCCAGCAGGGAGTTGACGTTCTCGACACGGCGCTTCTGGTCGTTGAGCAAGCGCACGCGCTTGTCACGCTCTTTGTTACCACCCAGGTAGAGCTTTTCGTCAATGTCCCGCTGCAGCTTGTTCTGTGTCTTGAGGGCTTTGTCGCGGTCCTCGATTAACCGCCGCATGGGTACGACGCCCCAGTCTTGGATCTGCGTGAGCTCCACAATCGCTTGCTGCTCCGGCCGCACAAGCATCATTTCGTACGTCTCGATGCTCAGGGTGCGTGTTGCATCGCCAAGGCTTGAAATTGCCGCCTTTAGGCTTCCGCATGCTTCGGTAACGGCGCAGTCGTCAAGAGCCTTGGCCACTTTAGCCGCATGAGCATCGCGTGCCTCCCGGAACCGCGTCGAGGCCGCGATCTGCTCCTCTAGAACCTTAAGGTTGCGCTCCACTAGATGCAGCATGTTCCACAGCTGCTTGGAGCGCTCGTCCACGTCCTCCTTCATCGCTCTTTGAGGAAGATCCGCCCCACCTCCTCGTATCCGGTCGACTAAGCGCATGGCGATCTTTATCCGGACGACTACAGCTGCGCTGGTTATTAACATGCTGCATACCAATTTTATGCAGCGCATGTTATGGTATTTTTTGGAACTGACAATTGGAATTTTCTAACAATACTTCGTCGGTTTAATTGTATGCACAAGTCAGTGGCAATCGCAGCTCATGCCTTTAGCAAAGTTGCTGAAAAGGTGCGGAGACGATACTACGAGGGACAGGCCCGCTTAGCAAGGTCGCTCGAGCCCCATGAGTGCATGAGATTGCCGTATCTTGGCGATATGTTTACTAGAACAACATGGGTATTCTTTGTCGCGCAGAGGGAATCTTCATGCCCATGAACCTCAAAAGCACTGTTGTTGTAGGTTTAGGTATGAAGTTTATAAGCTGATTTGTCGACGAAACCTTTAAGGTATAAGCACGCGGGACAGCTACCAAACCACATAACATGTGACAAGAACGACCTCAACCAAATCCATAGATATAATAGAGGACGTTGCTACGGGGCTTATCAGATAAACTGTGGTCGTGCGTTGTTGGTGCAAAGGTACCAACTCAATGGTTGCCTTCCGTGTAATCTCCTGGCAAAGGATGTCGCCACCCGACATGGCCTCCATCATATGCACTTTCATCAATGGAGAAAGCGATATAAATCTAAGAGTACGCTGTTCAACCTGTGTCGTTCTTTCGCGCTGCAGTTGAACAAGCCACACACACATACTAGTATTCAATGATGTATCGGGCATTCGTAGTTTATTTCCATGCTTACTTAAAACCCATGAGCTTCTGCACAATCCGTGAGCCGTAGATCGAGTGCACCTTGTTGGACTCCATGTAGTTGATATTCAGCGCCTTTAGTTCCTTCGCAGAGAGTGCGGGAGGCCATTGAGCAACAGCGTCGGAAAAGAGTGGTCGGAACACACCTACACCACTCCGCATAAGCCACCCGGAACGGCGCTTTCGTTCGTACTGCAGCGGTCGGGAACGGTGCCGTAGCTAACGCGGCGAAGCACGTCTGGGGTCGTGACATACCAGCAAAAGTGGCGCATCTTGGGGTCTTTGCACTGTGCGAGGTCTTTGAGGACTTCAACAGGGTCGATCAGCATATCCGAGGGCGGCAGCTGGTACACGCTCGTAGGTTCTGCCACGAGCTTGGTCAGTATGGCATGCGCCTCAGCCAGTACTGCGGAGTACTCGTGCGCCTCGTCCACCGATGGGGCTGGGGACACAGCTGGCGGCTCCAGAGCTGCGACGTCCGCAAGCAGGTCGGCAAATGGCGTAGTCACCACTTTGACGCTGCCGCGGTAGGTGTAGACACCCGATGCAAGGCACTGATCGTAGAGTGGCACGAAGCGCCAGCCATGTTCAGCAATGAAGTGCACAGCGTCCACGACAAAGTTCTCGCGGGCTGCGCTCCAGAAAACGGGGACGTTAAAACGGGTGAAGCCGGGCTTCATGAACAGCGCTTTGCGCTGCAGCAACGAGAAGACGACCAGAGCGAGATCATCTGGAATTTGGAAAAGCAAAGCACCGTAGGGCCCCGCACAAGCACAGCCGCTGCGAGTTTGGATGCCGAAGAGATCGCTGAGCAACCGCGATACAAACTGCGGATGCAAGAAGAGCGTGTCATGCCGGATCAAAAAGGAGAAGGTCGGGAGCCGAGGCGCGGCCGGATCGCCGAGCACGACGACGTTGGGATGCGCCTGAAGAGCTGTGTACATGCGCGTCTAGTGATAATGTCGCCCACCAGCCTCGATGGCGAGACCTACCGCGACGGCAGCTTCTTGGGCTCGAAGGAATGCATGGCCGAGACTCGCTTTGAGCTGAAAGACCATTGCGGCCCGAAGTGCACCGACGATGTCTGGGGTACCACCTTCCTCGCGCTCGGCGATGTCGTCGACGTATTGATGCGTGCGCCGCGAGACCAGCAACACTGTGCCGCCACCAGGGTTCACGGGCACATCGTTCATTTTAGCCGATTTCTTGGCCAAAGTCTCGCGGATACCGTGGATGAGGGTCGGGCGAATGAAGACGGGTGGCGGCATGCCGCCGTCACTGCCTTCGCTTCCCGAACTGCTGTCCAGGTTCTCAGACGCCACCGAGCTCTCATTGTCTTTGTCCGCCCTTGGAGATGGCTCGACAGAGAGGCTTGCCTCGGTCGAAAACAAGCTGCGATTCGCCACGAGAATGCCCGGGGTCCCAGGGCCGCCGAGAAACTTGTGGGGCGAAAAGAAGATAGCGTCTTTGGAGACACCGCCTTCGTGCATGTCAATGTGCATATAAGGAGCGCCAGCCGCGTAGTCCCAAAACGCAAGCGCACCATACGCCTTGAGCAAACGCGTCACAGGCACAGGGTCCGTCGTGATGCCCGTGATGTTGGACGCGACGGAGAAGGTACCAATCAACAGGGCTCGGCGGCGGTGCCGCCTGAGTTTGGCTTCGAGGTGGCCGAGGTCAACGCCTCCGTGGGTCCCTGGGCGGATGCTGCATGACAAATTCTTAGTCACCTGCGCGAGATGGTGATTAATACCGGACAATTTTGGCCCCAGTCTCGCGCCATGCCAAGTCATTTGAGTGATGCTCATACGGCCCCATGAACACGACGGCGTGTTGGAGTCGGTAGAGGCGTCGTAGCCGCCCGACGAGTAGCTGGATCGCACCAGTGCAGCCCGCACCAGTGAAAAACCTAGGGAACAGCATGATGCGACCACGGAACGCAATTGGCGACGTACACAACGTCTTGGGACAGACGGGCGCCAACCTGAGATGCAATGTAGTCGCGGGCCTCGGCACGCCACTGGTTCATTTGCTGGCCGCAGTGTGATGTCTCCGTGTGCGTGTTGGCATAGAAGGGCAGAACTTTCCGGGCAATTGCTGCTTCTATAAAGTCTACGGAGCGCCCAGAAGCCACATAGTCCGCGTATACGAGCTTGCGAGGGCCAAAAGGTGTCGTGATTGACGCTAAGTTGCCGATTTCGGAGGCGCAAAGGCGAGCGAGCACCACTTCAGGGGGCAGAGTCATGGTGCAATGTGGTCAGGACGGGTGTGAACGGAAAATGGAGAAACTGAACAGGTGGCCAACGTTGGGACGCCATGGTGCTGATGAAACGCTAAAAAGACATTTTTCTGATCCCGTGGCCACCATGAAGTCCCATGCCGTCGTTGGCGTCACGTTGGATTAGTACCAATAATTGATGTTGTTCCACTGGAGTTTATTGCATCAGAAAGTGCAACTTGTTCACCGGCTTTGCGTGTGGCCGCCAATTCGGCTTCGATACCCATGATGGTTCATTCTCCAGGAGCGGAGCATTTGAAACGTCTGCTTTTTTTGCGCACAGCAAGTTTTGAAGCCGCTTGAATGCAAAGCCCTGTTATAGTATGCGCCATTTATATAAACATCCTGCAATTGAACAAGAAAATCACTTGGTTGCGTTTCCAGGGTGCTGTTGGTGGCGGTGAAAGCTGAACAGTAAAGGGATAAGCTCACACATGTTGATTTCTTACCTACTTCAGCGCTTTTGGCCAAACAGCACGTTGCCTACTACATATCGGATGTTGATAGTGACTGATCATTAACGCAACGAATGCTTGCGGATGACTTGAACCAAAACCGACCCAAGAAAACATACAAACCCAAGCCTGAAATATCGTCAAATTGCACACTACATTAATTTAAGTGCCAAAATATTGCGAGCCTTGAAATTCAAATTATCCTGCGTCTGATGCATCTGAATACAAATGCACTCAATGTTCCTATTTATTAATAGTCGTAACGCGCGCTCAAAATCTTTGTTTCGTCAGCAAGCAAATCAACGACGTGCGACGTGTCGAATATTAATATAACATGAGGGCGTTGAAGCTATTAAAAAAGAATAATAGGCGACAAAACGGCAAAATTTTTCGTTTGGTCGGCGAGTGACAATAAAATTGGAACGGTACAAGTTCACTGCGATCACGACAAAAAAGCGAAACTTAGTCCGTCGAGATGCCACGCAATAGCTCGCGGTAAGCGATAGCTTCTTCATGACCCGTGGTGGGCTCACAATCCCATTCCTCGCACACCGCAATAAACCAACTGCCATATCTCGAGTGATAACTCCAGCTTTGCCCCTTGAGCTCTAACCTCTCACGCCAAACTATATTGCAGGTTATTTAGCAAACTATTTAAAAGTTAAGCGAACTATGGAATCACTATGAACTCACTTTGTGTTTTGATTGCTACTACATACCCCGAAGCGGAAAATCGGCCCACAGAGAGAAAATCATAGAATGAAGACGTGCATTGGCCAAGACTTTCGTAACAACTACGCGGAGGGCGTTTAGCAGGTAAGTTGAGACCCGACCCGAAAGCGGGACATGACTTCGTGAGTTTCCAGAAATTTACGGATGGAACTAGAACTGGTTGACGAACACTTGATGCATTCGGACGGCGGAAGGATGGAGGAACAAAGTTCGAAGGTGTAACCAGCCATTCAACCGCAAAATGTCGGATGTTGCCATTTATTTGCACAATTTTGTCACCCTATTTAATTGTAAAGTCCTTTTTACCGACAAGGGCATTGAAGCAAGTACAATAGTTGCAAAATCTTAAACAATTAACTCGATAACGCTCAAGCAAAATTGAATCCAAGCTACCGGTACAATACAAACTTACAAAAGCGCGCGACTGGGCCAGTGGTCCCGTCAAAATCAAAGGCGAAAAGATGACGCCATGTCACCTCCTCATATTCACGCAACAAAGTCGACGTTGTCAAAATTCTACTCCAGTTGCACAATTCAAGATGCGATTCGCGGCAGCGGATGACACGACAGCAGAGACGCTTATAGACTGCTACGCCTACTAAAGCAAGTTCGATTCGTCATGCATGGCAGTAATGGTCGTTGATCAGTTGCTGTTGGTTGTAAGGCTCTAGGACCACTCAATCGATTTCTCGCCACCATGGGAGTTCCCTCCCTATTCTATACGAATATGCAACACAATGTAAACGATAGCCGCCGTGTTGATAAGCCTCGCACGCTAAGGTCAAATATCTTTATTCCCCTCCTGGTCATGATCACAGTGTTATGAAGTCCACAAAATCGCCAGAATCGTGAAGAAATTTCAATTTATTTTTCGGCGTCCCATCCTGCGCCATATGTCCCACGAGATGTGATCGCGCTTTCTTGAAGTGCAAAATCCTGATGCCACTTCGTATACAACGAGACATACTGGTGGCAGGGACGTCAAGATGCACCAACGACGGCCCCAGGAATCGCATTTCTGGATTCTCCATGGACTCACCGGGCACCAACAAGTTCCTCTCGACTCTCGAGACCCCGTTTACGCTCGCAGTCAACGCGGAGCATGCCAACGTCGAGCCGGCAGCGTTGAGCTGGCACAACCTGACGTACACGGTGACGCCGTCGTCGCTGCTGGGAAAGGCCTCGGCGCCAAAGACGATCTTGCATGGCATCCACGGCCATGTGGCGCCCGGGCAGCTAACGGCCATCATGGGCCCGTCGGGGTCGGGCAAGACTACGCTGCTCGACATCCTTGCCGATCGAGTCTCGAGCGGCCGCCTTGAAGGCGCGATCGCCGTCAACGGCAAGCCGCGCCACTCCAAGTCCTTCCGCAAATACGCGACGTACGTGGCCCAGGAGGACTCGCTCCTTGGTTCTTTCACGGTTCTCGAGACGCTCCGGTTCGCGGCCGCCATCTCGCTCCCCGACGCTACTGACGTCCGGGAGGCACGCGTTCAAGCCGCAATCGCGGACATGGGCCTCTCAAGTTGTGCGAACACGCGTGTGGGTGACCTCTTCTTCAAGG
>JNBR01001475.1:51603-62775 GCA_002081595.1 Achlya hypogyna | reverse complement strand
CGGCGCGTTGGAGATGCTCTAAATATCTTGCTTGGATTCAATTGCTGTTACCCGAATGGCTCCATTGCAATTTTATCCGTCAAAATGCGATGGCTGAAAAAGAGCTCCCGCGTATCATTTTACTCGACGTATTGACTCTAGAATGGGCCAGAGTCACTTGTGAGCATTTTCTACACCGCAGCTTTGATGACTACGAACGAAAACGATCACGATCACGAAACCCGTGGTGGAGGAAATTTATATAGTATCGACTGAGTTACAGTCGTTAAAAGATTGAATTTTAGAGGAAGGTCCCCGAAGACTGGACACCACGAAGTGTTTTCCACTGACCTCACCCTGCACAAGATTTCATGCTCGCTAGAGAAACACTCGGTCGATCATTAAGCTTTGCGTAGAACTAAGCACCATCTTTGGTGCCTTTATCCCTCTTGCGCCGGCACCGTCGAGTTGGGAACAACTCCGAACTCCAGTGGTCGGGAATGTCGTCCACAAAAAACCAAAATACAGCAGTAGTATCACATGAACAGATGCCCATCATCCGACCGAGCTCGGATTGGCGTTTGACGCAATCGCGGTCAGTTCAGATTTCACCGACCATGCAGCAGGGCATTTTGTGTGCTTTGGGAGCTTTCACGGCTTGGGGTTTCTTCCCCATCTATTGGAAACAACTGCCTGACGTGCCAAACATCCAGGTCGCAGTGCACCGCGTCTTCTGGTCCGGCCTCATCCTCATCGCTATGCTTTTCGGCACATGCCAGTGGCGCGCCTTTCGTGCTGTGGCATTTACCAAACGCAACGTGGCCATCTATGGTATTGCCGTGGTCTTGCTCACGGGCAACTTTTTCATCTACGTCTTGGCAACCAATTCTGGACGCATCATTGAGCTCAGCCTCGGGTATTTTATCAACCCAATGGTCAACGCAGCCCTCGGCCGTGTCTTCCTCAAGGAACACCTCACAAAATGGCAGTGGGTAGCCCTCGGCATCGCCCTTGTCGGCGTTCTCATCCCCACGATCGCCTACGGCAAGTTCCCGTACCTTGCCATCACGCTCGCCGTCACCTCGGGGTTGTACAACTTGGCCAAGAAGATGGCACCTCTCGACTCGTTTCACGGTCTCACGCTAGAAACCAGTCTGATGCTGGTCCCCGCCGCAATCTTTTTGCTTGTAGTCAACGGCAGTGGTACTGGTGCCTTCGGCCACTCGGACACGAAGACGGACTTATTGCTGGTTGGCACGGGTGCCATCACGATTTTACCGCTGATTCTCTTTGCCAAAGCTGCACCAGCGATTCCGTTGACGCTTATGGGCATTCTCCAGTATATTTGCCCAACTATCCAGTTTTTCATCGGCATCTTCATGTACGACGAACCTTTCACGACAACACAACTCATCGGCTTCATTGTCATTTGGATCGCGCTCATTGTCTTCACAACTGACAGCGTCGTTTCATATCGACGACAGACCAAAGCGAACCCGGACACGGAGCAACCAATAACTCCGACATCAGAGTACAAGTTGTCAGACGAATCAGCGGTCTAATTGGTAGAAAAATGAGAGTGTATTTACATTTCGCCATAAACTTTCTTTTTCTTCTTGTGCACTCGTACTGCTACATGGTCCGGCCCGAGTAAACTATTCTGGAGATGTACTCTTAGACATGGAAGAATGTTTTGGCATCTCGTTAGAATCACCCTAACGACGTTCACACCGCGCCGAAGTTGACGAAGAGTAGTGATCTACCGCTTATGACTGACGTAACCCTGTTGCTTTTGGTCGCAAAGACGACAGGCCAAGATTTGTCCGAAATTGGAGTTTTGCGCGTGCCTGCTGGTGGACAACTTTTTGCATCTAAATCGGGAGAACCTTTAGAATTATTCTCGAGATTTCATTAAATTTCAGGGCTTTATAACATTATGCCCCCACTCATGATGATAAGTGCGCTTTAACGAGGCCTGCCTTAGAGACTGCCAGGGTTTGCATTCACTCGTGTGAATCTTATCCACAATGCTCCCCCCACCCCATTGAATGAGCGTCGAAGCCCAAATTGCACCTCTATTATGAACCATTTTAATGTTAAACATTTTGTTCATCTTGGCGCTTGTATCCGAACGAGGGTGACGTCACAACATCAGCTTCCATGCTCGGCTTGGGCGGTTGTCGGTAGGTTCGGATACTGTCGCTGGTAAAGACAATAAGCGCGATCCAAATGACAATGAAGCCGATCAACTTGGTAGTTGTAAACGGCTCGTGGTAAATGAAGAGCCCAATGAGAAACGTGATCGTGGGGCAAATGTACTGGAGAATGCCCATGAGGGCCATGGGAATCACCGGAGCGGCTTTAGCGAAGAGCAACAGAGGCAAAATTGTGATAACGCCCGTGCCAACGAGCAGTAAGTCCGTCTTCGTGTCCGAGTGGCCGAAGGCACCAGTACCACTGCCGTTGACTACAAGCAAAAAGATTGCGGCGGGGACCAGCATCAGACTGGTTTCTAGCGTGAGACCGTGAAACGAGTCGAGAGGTGCCATCTTCTTGGCCAAGTTGTACAACCCCGAGGTGACGGCGAGCGTGATGGCAAGGTACGGGAACTTGCCGTAGGCGATCGTGGGGATGAGAACGCCGACAAGGGCGATGCCGAGGGCTACCCACTGCCATTTTGTGAGGTGTTCCTTGAGGAAGACACGGCCGAGGGCTGCGTTGACCATTGGGTTGATAAAATACCCGAGGCTGAGCTCAATGATGCGGTTGGACTTCGTTGCGAAGACGTAAATGAAAAAGTTACCTGTGAGGAGAACAATAGCAATACCGTATATCATGAAGTTGCGTCTGGTGAAGGCAGCGGCACGAAAGGCGCGCCACTGGCACGTACCGAAGATCATGGCGATGAGGATGAGGCCGGACCAGAAGACGCGGTGCACAGCGACTTGAATGTCGGGTACGTCTGGCAGCTGCTTCCAATAGATGGGAAAGAAGCCCCACATTGTGAAGGCTCCCAAGGCGCAGATAATACCTTGCTGCATTAGGACGTAAAAGGCGATATGACCTGGATTCGAACGCCGGAGTGCCACAAACAGCTGGATAGAGACCAACACCGATATGCCATTTCGCACGGCCTGCGACGTGAGCGGGATGCATCCTGTCCACTCGTGTGCGCGAGCATGGTGATTCCGAGCAACGTGCAGCATCACTGCCAAAAGGCGTTGGTGTAAACATTCCGCGACCGGAATGCTTATTTGATAAATAAAGTTGACACTAGCATGCACTGCATTTTCAAAATAGAGCCTCTGTGGTGCTACACAGGGCTCCTGTGCGAAATCAGTACGGTAAAGAGATGTAAAGACGTTGATACTGTTGCACCACAGGTGCTGCGAACCTAGGTATGATACCTCATCGTTCCGTCCTAAATCTTACAGTCATTAGGTGTGTCAATGTACAGCAGAGAAACACGTGACTAGAGATCGTAGATCTAACTGAGAGGGGATTCTGATCAGGATTTGATTACAAAAAGTGCCCCACGGATATCACGAAAAGGCACAGGATGACAATCCGGAGGTATGCTGCGCATTTACGGTCACTACAAAAATAACCTACTTTCTCCCGGGTGGTCCCATAGTTTTAACTACTACTACACTAGACTAGAAGTACATGTTGTTAGGGCTCCATGGCATCAAACAACGATATTTTTCGCTGGATATATGAGAAGTATGGAGCCCATAGAAAATGCATTGAGGTCCCAGTCACTACTGCACTAAAAACGTTTGGGGAAAAACACATTTTGGCATGGACCATATGAAAAATGGCGCGGCCTTAGAGATACTTTTCAAAATTCAATGGTCCATTCTGTTCGTAGGACAACGGATCCATGATACGGTCTTTTTGTTGTCTTGCTACTGTAGTACAGACTGTACTTGAGGAACAACGAGCCCTACACTTTTTCGTCGCTCGATTTAGAGATCTCGATGTAGTTCGTCTCAGTGAGTGGACTTGGTGTGCTCGTTTCATCGCTTCGTACTCTGCGGTGCCACCAAAAACCCTCGGCTGTAAAAATGACAAGAGCGAGCCATACCAAGACAAAGCCGATGAGCTTGTGGGTCGAGAAGGGCTCATGATAGACCAAGACACCGACAAGGAATTGGAGGCTTGGGCAGACGTATTGGAGAATGCCAAGGAGACTGAGGGGAATGCGCTGTGCGGCAGACGAGAAGAGCAAAAGCGGAATAATGGTCACGATACCAGCGAGCAACATCAGAACAGTCTTGACCGCGTCTACGTGCAAAAATGCAGCGGATCCGTTGGCTTGGACGACCACGAGGTACGCAAGGGAAGGAAGGACGAGGACACCCGTCTCGAGCGTCAGGCCATACAGAGCGTTGAGTGGTGCCTTCTTCTTCACGAGACCGTACAGCCCAAACGACGCTGCAAGGGAGACCGCAATCCACGGAAACTTTCCGTACGCCAATGCGACAACGAGGACACCAGCGGCCGCCACGGCGAGCGACACCCACTGTCCCACGCGCAGTCGTTCATGGAGGAAAGCCACTCCCAGCAAAACGTTGACGAGCGGGTTGATGAAATACCCGAGCGATGTCTCGACGACGTGCCCCGCGTTGACCGCCCAGACAAAGAGTAGCCAGTTCGTAAAGATCATGGCTGCTGAAATGGTGTAGATGACCACGTTGTACCGAGTAAGCGCCGCCGAGGTAAACGATGACCATTGGCGCGTGCATAGAAGAACGAGCACGAGCACGAAAAAAGACCAAACGATGCGATGCATGGCGAGCTGCAGGGCTGAAATGTCATCGAGTTGCTTCCAGTAAAGAGGGAAAAAGCCCCAGATGACAAAGGCCGCAAGTCCATAGCAGATCCCGACACGCATTGCAGATGTTGGTGCAAAGTTGCGCTCTGAAAGATCAGCGTCTGCTCAAGTCCACCAACGAATCACCCCGATTACGAGGCCATCGAAGAGCCGGGGAACACCGCCGTCGCTGGGTCGGTCCGATGTTTTCACGGGTAGCCCCCCTACTGTTTAAAAGGCATGGCATGCTAATGTGAGAGGGGGTCAAAGATTTAAATGGGACCTGGTGGGGCAAAATAGGGTCAGGTGGGTTCAGTTGTTGAGGGTTGGGGTTGCAATAAGCACCAAGTATCAACGAATGGAAGCCATAACAGATATTATCAGTAGGGGCGGGAGGATACCAGGTTTTTGCACACGCAGTTGATGTTGATTGCTACTACGTACAGTAGTACTTAAAACACTTTGTTTCCTTTGTGACCTTAATGCAACAAGGTTAGTCCTTTCGCTTTTGCAAACGATTGGGATTGCACATCAGATCTAGACTCGGTCCACAGGTGTGACAACTACGTCGTCCTTGGCCTTTTCTTTTTGGTGGACGATGATGCCTTCTGTGGAGTAGATGACAAGTGCAAGCCACACCAGTACGAAACCAATGAGCTTGAACAAGGAAAAATCTTCGTGGTACAAGAAAACGCCAAGTATGAACTGCACGCTCGGGGCAATGTACTGTGTGATGCCTAGAAGGCTCAGGGAGATGCGGGGAGCAGCCGTCGCAAATAGCAATAGTGGTGCGATTGTCACTAAT
Source organism: Achlya hypogyna (assembly GCA_002081595.1). NCBI lineage: Eukaryota > Oomycota > Saprolegniomycetes > Saprolegniales > Achlyaceae > Achlya > Achlya hypogyna. The sequence goes on along the minus strand of JNBR01001475.1, from coordinate 57,175 downwards.
CCGCCACCGACAAGGAGCAATGTGGATGCTGTATCGACATGGCCGAAGGCCCCGGAGCCGTTGCACTCGACGACGATGAGATATACAACTGAGGGCGCGAAGAGAAGCATGCATTCGAGAGTGAGTCCATGGAGGGCACTAAGCGGGGCAAGCTTCTTGATGTAGCCATAAATGGCGAACGTGAGGGCAAGGGTGATAGCAATCCACGGGAACTTTGCGTACGCAATGGCGACGACAAGAACTCCGACGAATGCAATAGCAATAGCAACCCATTGCCAACGTCGAAGCCTCTCCTTGAGCAGGACGACGCCAAAGATAACGTTGATAATTGGATTGATAAAATAGCCCAAGCTGCCCTCGACGATGTAGCCAGCATTAATTGCCCAAACGAACAGCAGCCAGTTGGTCAAGATGAAGATGCTCGAGGCCGCGTAGATGCCAAGAACCTTCCAGCTGGAGATGGCCGCCTTGAAGGCCGACCATTGGCGTGTGCCGAGGATGTAGAGAAGTAACATGAGGAATGACCAGACGATGCGGTGAAGGGCAAGCTGGACGGCCGGAATCGCGGCCAGTTGCTTCCAGTAGACAGGAAAAAAGCCCCAAATGAGGAAGCAAAGCACCGCGCAGAGGACACCAATATGTTGCATCTCACCAAAGGCAAATTTGAAAATGCCTGGAATTAGCTGTAGCTACTGTAGACCACCACCAGGTCGGCCACGTGGGATATTCGAGTCTAGCACAGCCGATCACGAGAAAAATTTGCCCCAGCATCGTTAAATGGACAGGAGTGGTTGTGATTTCGAAGGCGAGGGGCACTGATATGTTAAATCAATGTTTGGACTGGAATATTGGTTGGCACACGTCGACGGAACACTCGCGATCGATATTCGTTATGTGTTGCGCGCGCACATAATCGCGACATGCGTAGTCCCTTGTACAAGGTTGTCAACTTGGTTAGTAGTACATCTCGACGCATACTTCAAAGCTGGCAATTGTGCGAAACAGAGCTTGCGATGTTCTGGTTCTTTGCGGTAACGTTATCATTGATAGCGGTTTGTCAACATACTGGTGACAAGTGAATATTGATCCTAATGGATCCCAGCGAATTCGCTGGAAATCTAGCGACGAAGCCAGCGCATAGAGCGGTAGTTGTTGGGCATAGCAAGCACGGTGCATGTAGTCACCGCGACTATTTCAAAAAGCGCTTTCATTTCGGCTTACTTGCACTCCTCCGATATGTCGTATGCTGACACTCGTGTCAACGTGCACATTTACGGTCATTTATAGTTTCAAACGGCAACTGTATACAACATGTTTTAAACACGCTTGTGGCGGTTTGGATCCAGACGAGTGCGATGAGCGACGCGATGGAGCGGTCCCTGACACTTGAGAGCATTGCTGCCGAAGGCGAGGCCAGCAAAGAGAAGGCGGGCAGGGAGCTCATGACGGAAGAATTCACCTGTAAGCAAAGACCAACGACGGAGGCCTTTCTGAGTCGCATCATCGAGGAGCAGCAGGACGAGCTGGAGGCACTGCGGGGTCAAAACCGGTCGCGACCGTCGCCGGTGAAGCCCGTGGACAACAATCTTGTCATGGAGATATCCATATCAACATTCATCGAGGTTGCGTCTGGCCCGATTCGTGGTTCATATCTCGCAGATTGTAGCTTGAAAATGCGCTATTGACGAAAAAGAAGCAACTGCTTGAGCGCGACGTCACAATAACTCAGCTCACGGCCGCCGTCACCGCTGCCAACGAGCGCGCCGACGCGACACAGGTCGAGTGGGACACGCTGCGGCACAACCACAATGCCCAGCGTTTGCTGCTCGAGCAGGCCGTGGCCGCTGCCAGCACATCCCACGACGCGTGCGAGCGACGCACGCGCGACTTGGAAACACAGCGGGCGACACTCGTGGAACGTTGTCGCCTCCTAGCGCTCGAGGCCGCTCGGTACCGACACCACCAAGACAAGCTCAAAACGCAGTGGACGGAAGCCGTTCAAGCAGTGGAGGGACTCCAAAGAGACCGTCAGCGCCAAGCCGAGACAATCCACAGTCTCCAGACGCAAATCTACGCTTTGCAGGCCAAGGGCGGGACCTGTCCATCACCACAGTCGAAAGCTAGCACGATGACACAAACCTCCAACGCGAGTGATCTCGTCGACTATGACGACCTCCAGCGTCACAAGGCGTCTCGGCAGCACGACATGCACACAATAGTCGCTCAGAACCAGCGCATCGAGGAGCTGGAAGTGCAAAATGCGACCAACAGGCGTGAGCTGGCCGCGCTACAGGCCGCACACACCAAAGTACATCACGCGCAACCACCGCCACGGCCACTCACGCTCCCTGTAGCTCCGGGGGCGGGCAACATTCTGGAAAGGGTGCATTGCGAAGCTTGTGACCAAAGCCAAGGCGATGGACATCGAGCTCAAAGGCGCGACCAAAGCGCGGGACGCCATGCTCGCTGAGAAGCGCCAGTTCATCGTAGACTACCGCAAGCGCAAGGCGCAGATGCTGGCGCTGCAAGCCACTCTCGAGCGTGCTAACGACCAGCTTGAGGCCGACCAGACCATGCTGGCCGAAAACAAAACCCGGTGCGAGCCTGCTGCATCGGCCCAAAGCCTCACACATGACGTAGCATTCGGTACTACTGCAAGACCATCCGCCACAACGCTGAGCGAATGCGGGAGCTCGTCAAGACGTGCGAGGCGATGCAGGCCAAAGTACACTGCGTGTCAAAACGGCCTGACCAACGCTGGTGGTAGCTGGCGACGATCAAGAGCCGATACCAACGGTCCAACGCCCAGCGCAAACAGCTTGCTGCTCAGTCGAGCCAGTACAAAAGTCTTCTACTCGAAGAAAAGAAGGAGCGCGAACTGTAAGCCCATGGTTCCTCCTCACCCAGACTACTCGAGGTGCCTAGTGCCCTCGTCGAGATCGACGCCTTTCGCAAAGCGCTTGTTCAAGTGTGCCAAGAAGCGATGGACATGCCTGCGTTGCCGGCGCAGTGGACCATGGAGCACGTCCACGCGGTCACAGGCATCGCCGAGCCGTTGGTGTTTGGATAAAACGAGTTTAGGATTAAGCTACACGATTACGATGCGGTCTCTGCAGCGTGTTGTTTGAAAAATTGTACGAGGTGCGGCAGGGCCGGGCCAAAGGTTGCGAAGTGCACAGTGCGGTCGTTGATCCATTGTGGCAGCCGAGTGCGAATGATCGGCGTATTGTAGCGCCGATCGAGGAGAACGATGCTGGCGTAGTCGTTGCGGTGGCGAATGGACCGACCAATGCTTTGGTTCACGGCCTACCACGCGCTCTCAGAGGCCCCGGAATCAAGCCACCCATCTACCTTCATGCACATGTTGGAGTAAAACTCGTGGGATGTCATCTTGGCCCCCGACTTTTCCATGTACTTCATCTGCTCCAGTAGCTCGGGGTCCGACGGGTTAGGGTATGGCAGCCCGACCATGACGACGCATCTACACCGCGCTTGTGAGTGGCACGATGCGGGCTGCCATCGGTCCACCGAGCCAAGTCGTCGCTAAAGTTGATGCCTTCGGACATCTTCCCACCCACAACGCTGAACAGTAGAGCTCCTATCCACCGCTGAAACCCAGTCAAAGGTTAGTGAACGATGTACCACCATCGGCGCAGGCGGCTGCGTAAGACGTAAGGACGCTGTCGACTTCGGCAGCCGACTTTGGCTCCCGGAAGAGACTCTTCTTTTGTTTCATGGCGGCTAGTTGTCCTAGGGCCCACGTCCGCCAACTCGCCCGTCGCACCGATCGGTACCGTTGGTCATCCAGTGGGCGACAATTTGCTGCTCGTATGCGTACGACGGAAAGAAGCACACAACGCCGGCCGGGACGATGCGCACGAGGTTGATCAAGATGCGCCCGACCTCGTCCATCGTCTATGTGGACGCCGGTTAAGCACTCCATTGCTGCATCACCGACCTGGGGCAAGTTGCGCTTCTGGAACGTGAAGTCGAGTTCGTGGTTGGTGGGCCCGACGCTCAACGCCACTAGGCTCGGGTAAGAAACGGCAGCTGCAGGTCCGTACCGCCCGTCAAGTGTGTCGGAGGAATGATGTGGCCGCACGAAAACACGTGCAGGCGCGACGGTGGCGACCCCAGCAGCAGCTGATGCAGCACTTGGTCAATCTACGACGTCGCACTTAGCGCGGGCCGCATGGTGTTGCTACCGGCTGCATGGTGCCACCCGCGAGGATCACAGACCGGGCCTCAGCGAGAACATCGGCAAAGTGGAGCGCCGGGTTGAGCAAGAGAAACTTGAGACTGGGTGTTCGGCCCTCCCCACCCTCCTTCTCCTATGCCAGGCTTAAAAGAAGTTCATGTGGCCGACGGCGCACTTGAAAATGGAGAACAAGGCGGCCGTTTGTTGTGGCTGTCGTCAGTGCCATCATGAACGCTTGGATCGATCGCAAGGGAGAGATGTGCAAAGACGTCGTCGAGATTGCCGTTGACTCGGCCAGGCGCTCGCCGTCCTCAGAGTACTCGCTAGCAAGGAAACCGAGCAACTAGTTTACAATGACGGCCACCCAAGCACGAGAGACGGGTACTTTGTGCGATAGCTGACTACGCTCAAGGTATTCGTGGATCTTGAACAAGTTGATGTTGTCCAGCTTTGTCTCGAAAAGGAAATCTGTAATGGACCACACAGCGGGGGCATCTTTAAGCTTGGCCTTGGCCATGAGAAACTTGTGGCTGCTTTGGAGCACCGTCAGGAGCTGCTTGATGTAGTAGACGTTGCGACCCTTGAGCCGCCCTTCATAGCTGCGAAAAGTCAGTCCTGCGTATGTGGGTGAGCTCCCACCGCTTATAGTAACTCCACACTTGGCGGCGCGTCTGGATCCACTGACAATTGTGCATGAGAGGCGCACCACCACATGGAACGAGATACCTGGTGGCTCGACACCATCACAGTGTACGTCGAATTGACAGCGTCTGCGATGTTGTGGGCTTCGTCAAAGATCACAATGTTGTTTTTGAGCGAAATGCCCATGGATTCGCGGGTTGCTTTACTCAGCAACATCGAGTATGGCATTGCGATGACCTACGGCATCTTTGGTCAACGTCCTGCGCCATTAAAGTGTACTTGAGCAGCTGAGATGGCGGAGCGAGCTCCGTAGTAGGCGCAGCTTGAGAGCTGGTCGCCGAGTGCATGAAGCTCTTCGATATCTTGTACTTGCGCCTGCGCAATAACCACTCAGCGAAGTCTCCTGCGAACACTCAAGTACGAGAGCGTGATGGCGAAAGTAGCGCTGCAGCTGCTTCTTGTTGTAGGGACAGCCTGGTGCCTTCTTCTTCCCCGACGTCGACTGGATCAAGTCAAGGCACTTGTCGTTCATGGCCGTGTCCGACGTTAGTTTGCGCACGTCTGGATGAATGCACAGCGATTTTCTAGCACGAATGTCAATTGGATGGAGTCCAATTGTAGTATGTACCGCGCACCAAGCGTAAGCGTGCGCAACTTCGCACCAAACTTGGTCTTTTTGATCTCGTGCATGAACTGGCTCAGCTGAGAGTGCGTCCGGCTGCAGTAGAAGAT
>JNBR01001475.1:0-51591 GCA_002081595.1 Achlya hypogyna | reverse complement strand
GTTGGCGTGGCATCCAGGGCTGACGCTTGCCTGCACGATGCCGTAGTCCACAGGCTCGTCGAAGCCATGCACCGTATCATCCTCTTCGTCATCGCTATTGTCCTTGGCCTCTTTGTCGCTCTGATACTCGGGCACGATGTAGTTTTCATCCGATTCAACGTCTGCTGCTGGAGTCGCCTTTCGCGCCCCCAGCTTATCGCGGCCTCCATGCATGAGGCGCATGTCCTTGATGCGGGCGTGCGTTGGATTTGCTCGGATCTCATCCAGCTTGGCGCAAAGCGCCGTAAGTTCGGCTTGGCCACTGCTGCCGTTGCTTGGAACTGCGTAATCGCGAAGCCACGCCGGTTCGTCGGTGGCGGGCTTCGCAGCCTCCTCAGTAGGCGCGTGCTCGAGTAGCACTCCGCGGCTATCGGTGTGGTCTTCAAGCCACGTAAGGGTGCCGCAGATAAGACTTAGAGATTTGCCCTACGCCAAGTGCAATGTCAATCCGTCGGAACGCCCAGTGCTGGAAACAGTACAGTGCCCGTCGGCGATTCGAAGATGCCGATCTTCCTCTCTGAGAGCGTCTCGTACAGCTCCTTCATGAGCTCCTCCTGGATCGAGTACGGCGGGAATGGGAAGTTGAACGGGTGCGTCTCCGTCTTCTGTCGCTTCGGCGCGCTCATGGTGGCGTCTGTTTCCAGTCGTATCCGGTCAATGCCTTTTGGTGCGGAGTATCCGATTTCGGAGGTAGTTGAAGTTGGTTGGATCGCTGCCACAGCATGCGCACCATCGCAGCTTGGTGCTGATGCCGCGATTGCTGCGCGCTTGAACTGCGATTCCGTTGATACGCATAGCGATCCACGATACCACAGTTCTACCGCGAACGAGATGGAGCAAATGCGGGTGGCAGCCAACCTGTTTAGCCCAGGTAGTTTTCAGGCTCCGTAATGAGTTCTTTGAATTGCTACCAAAAAGCTGGTAATCGCACTAGCGTTTACGTTGCTATATGCGAATGCAGACAGTCTTTTGAGGCATCGTGCGGCGGTCTCAATGGCCTCAGTGTTGCGCCTGGCACCAGCCACGATGACTTCCACATCTAACGAATGGATCTCAAGGGCTGTAGTCACCTCAAGCTCAAAAGCAAAGACAAGCTTCATCGATCTCATGGCACCCTCTCCTGTGGGCGATGGCGAAACCAGCGTCAAAAGCGCTCAGCGGTATCGGGCGGCCCCTCAACATGGTAATTTGAGTGTACATTTCGATAGGAAATTTTGGTCGTCAGCCATATTTTTCTGAAATATGTTAAGACGAAATCGGAAATTTTCCACTGAGACCTTGATGGGCATCAACCACAAAGTGTCCCACTGGAAGCTTACGATACGCTACCACAGTCGGACGAGGATGTGCTGCCAGTTTGAAAGCAATGGCGAGCGCCGCAAGCTACGACTTCGTGATCCCCAAGGAGCGCATCGCCCAGCGGCCGCGAGCCTTTGGCGGCCAAAAGCTTCTCGTCTACCGCAAGGAGACGCAGACAATCGACCACACGACATTCGAGGCACTGCCGTCCTTGTTGCAGCCGGGGGACCTGCTTGTGCTCAACGACACGCGCGTGGTGCCGGCACAAGTGCGGCTCACGAGCGCCGTCGGCGACTGCAGCAGCCTCCTCTTTCTCGACCCGCTCCGCGCCGATGTCTCTTCGATGGAAGTGCTGCTCAGCGCGCCTGTAGCCCTAGGCACGACGCTTTCGCTGCCAGGTGGCCTCTCGTTTCATGTCGAGACGCTTGTCGGCGGTGTGCCTGTAGTGCATACGGGGTCGCTCCACGGCCTCGCCGAGCCGCTGCACGAGTACCTCGCGCGTATCGGCGAGATGCCGTTGCCGCCCTACGTCGAGCGAGTGCCCGACAAGGAGGACGAGGCGGCGTACCAAACGTCCGTGGCGCAGGCGCCCGGCGCCATTGCAGCACCGACCGCAGGGTTGCACTTTTATCCAGCACTCCTCGAGCGCCTCAACGCGGCCGGCATCCAGCACGTGTGCGTCACGCTGCACGTCGGCTACGGTACCTTCCGCAGCTTCTCGACCGAGTTCGTGGAGCAGCATCGCATGGATCGCGAACGGTACGCAGTTTCAGCGGCGACGCGAGCGGCCATTCGCCAAGCACGGGGCGACGGCCGGCGCGTAATCGCCGTGGGCACGACGGCCACGCGCGTGCTGGAGACCATCGGCACGGCGTTCGATGAGGACGACACCTCACCGCTTGAGGGCGAGTCGGGCATCTTTATCTACCCGCCGTACCAGTTCAAGGTGCTCAATGGCCTCTTCACCAACTTTCATTACCCCAAAACGTCGGTGCTCACGCTAACTGCTGCCTTCGTCGGCTCCCGAGAAGCTCTCCTCGATCGTATCTACAAGGAGGCCATGGCCACCGACTACCTCTGGTATTCGTATGGCGACGGCATGCTTGTTTTGTAAGCGTCGCGGCAACCATGGATGTCTAATTGCGGGAAATATTCCATGAGCGAAAGCAACTGAAGACTTGCCATGGCTTGCTTAAGCATGAAGCGCAGCGGTAGCTGTGGTGGCGGCCAGAGCAAAGGCGGTGAGCCATGGAGGGCAAGGCTAACGTGGATGCCAGGGCTACTATATTAAAAGTAATCGCTAATTTTTATCTATCAGAGGACACTCGGCGGCCGACAGCTTAAAGGAAATAATCGGGTGCGCGCGGCTTGGTGTTGCCAACAAAGTTGCGCGGCGCCGGGTCAAACTGAATGAATTTGCAGGCATCGTACACCTTGTCGCCGGTGGTTTGGGCAAACATCTCATCGACTTCCATGAGCGCCTACGAAAGTGTGAGGGTGTTGTCCTTTGGTTCGTTGCAGCGTACAGCTTGGTTGCCAACGCGGTAACAGTAGTTGGGCGCCGAAAAGATGGTCACGACGCCACGCTGGTGCATCCATTGGTAGCCCTCCATGACGAGCTGGTGGGCACGGGCGACAAAGCTCAAACCGTTCGCGCGTGTGAACTGCTCTGTGATGTCGGCGCCGAAGGTGTAGCCGGCTCCCCGAGCCGAGATACCCCAGCCCCCGCGCTCGTCCGGATCGGACCAGACCAAGTCGCACATAGGGCCTTCGTGGGGAACTTCCTGGAACTACAATGGGCGAGCGTGAACCGTCGTCAAGGCTATGCGGTATCAACGTACGCGATCGACCGCGCGAGCATGATCGAGCGTCTCGAGTGACGGAGAGAGACCACCGTGCATGCAGAAGATCTTGTTTTCGACGAGCGCCGTCATCGGGAGGTAGTCGAAAAGGTCCATAAAGGTTAGCCACACGGCAGCGGTGCCGAACTTGCGCAAGCACTCGTCGTAGAAACCGTAGACCTGCGTCACCTGGCGCGACTCATGGTTCCCGCGTAGGATGGTGACACGCGTGGGATAGCGCACCTAAGAAGCCTCAGCACGAGCCTAGCCCCATGTGAGGTATACCTTAAGTGCAACCAGAAGCGTGACCGTCTCAAGCGAGTAGTACCCGCGGTCGACGTAGTCACCCATGAAGAGGTAGTTGGTGTCGGGGCATTGTCCTCCGATACGGAAAAGCTCAATGAGATCATAGAACTGGCCATGGATGTCGCCGCAAATTGTCACGGGGCATCGAACCTCATGCACGTTCGACTCCTTGCCAAGAATTTCCTTGGCCTTCTTGCAAAGGTCGATGACCTCGACCTCCGAGAGCATGCCCTTCTCCGGGGTGTTGGTGCGCAGACGCAGGATCTGCTCGTCGAGCACCTTGTGGTTGAGTTCGTCGACGACGACGCCGGTCATGCTTCTGTGCTCCGGCCGAAGGAAATTGGTGACTGGGCCCCATAAAAACCTTCCCGACAGTCCCGATCCACCAATCACAGGCCGTTCTGCCACCAAAGTTGAGATCCGACCAATGGCCTTTCGCCGTCTGGGACCTCGAGCCAATCACCGTGCATTGCGACCTCCAAGCGCGTGGCTTTTAAAGTATCTTTCTGTTTGTATGGTATTAAATTCGTTTTTTATTCTTTTCACCCATGACATCGGACGCCGCCAAAGCTCCGCGGGCGACGACTTCGGGGCCAATGCAACAAGCCTCAAGCGAGGAGCGCGGATGAGCAAACGCGATGGAGGAGGTGGTTGGAGTGGCTAGCGGAGAGCAGCTAGTGCTGAGAGAGATAAGCCATCACCTGGGCGATGTCGGCACTGGGAGTCGGTCCGTTGAGTGCCAGTTCCGGTGGATTGGCTGGGTTTCTTCTTCAAGTTGTCAGGTGCCGTCGCTGGCCGAGACCATCGTGGGACCGCCGCCGACCCAAGGTGTCATGTCTCCGCGTGTAGCTACAGTATATGTTTATTACAACGATGATTACGCGCTTTTAAGCGTCAAGGGGCGGCAGCTTGCTGCTGACGTTGCTTGTGGTCCGGCGGTTCAGTTGCGGCAGCGTTCCCGAGGTACCACCTAGTGCCTTCTGTAGCACGGCGTGCTGCTGCTTCAGCTGCTGCAGTGTCGCCTACCTCACAGCGTGAGTGTCGCCACTGTAGGTGGTACAGAGACCTTTTGCAGTTCGCACTCACGCCGGAGGTCGGCATCTCGCTCGTCCACGACGCGTCGGTCCCGCTGCTTGGCCTTGAGCGAATTAATTTCGCTTTGGCTGGCCTTGATGCTGTAGAACTCTCGCCGGAGGTCGTTCACCTATCAGCCCCATACAACTTTCGTGTCCGCAATGTCTCGAAAGGTACCTGGCCCGTGAGGAGCGCGTTCTCTCGCTTGAGCCGCATCATTTCGTTGTGGCTGATCTTCATGCCCTTGACGAGCTTGCTCTTCATAGACTCGACTTCCTTCTCGAGGTACTCGCGCTGTCGGTTGTATTCTTGCTGGGCGTCCAAGTCCCCACCGATCTCTGCAACGACTTTGCCGTGCTCGTACTTCTTGTACAGCCCTACGCCGCCCTCAGTCTCGGGATCCAGCGCTAGGCCAGACCAATGACGCTGTGCTTGAGGGCTTTCTTCGCGTCAAGGAGTTGGGCGCAGTCGTGCAAATCAGACTGGAACTGCTTGATCATCGAGCGCCCTGTTTTAATCTCGACCAGCTGCAGATTGATGTCCTAGACACCGCTCCATCCGTGGCGCCGCCAATTCACAATTGCGCACCTTTTGCATGCCATCCATTTTGAGCGTAAGTTCTCCGATCATGAGGTCGAGAGCCGCGTTGGACTTGTGATAATGCTCGAGTTCCTGGTCCATTTCCTCGATTTGAAGCTTCATGTCGGCGATTTCGTGCTCGCGCGGCTCGATCTGGCGCTTGAGCTCTTTGATCTTGTAGTCGAGCACAAATTTGAACTTTTCAAGTTCTTGGTTCTTCTTCTTGAGGTCGTAAATGCGCTTTTCCTTGTCCTGAATCGTCTCTTCGCGCTCCCGGATTTCCTTCTTGTGGCCCTGGATGTCCTTTTCGAGCCCCTTGATGTTCTCGTACAGCTCCCGGCCCTTCTCCTGGAGGCTGCGAATCTCCTCTTTCTGGTCCTCAATGTCCTTTTGAAGCGCTGTAAACTTCTTCTTCATGATGCCGTTTTCGCCTGCACCAGCGTTGGTTCAGCCCGTTGGGAGCTGAGCGCTTGCACCTTTAAGCCGCAGCGTGGCCTCGCGCTCTTCGAGAAACTTGGCGTCGTACTTGGCCTTGACCTCCTCAATCTCCAAGTCGGCGTCCTCCTCGATCTGCTTTTTGCTGTCTTCGAACTCGTTCATGATTTCTTCCTTTTCGCCGCCGAGCTGGGCTTGCTTCACTTGCTCCGTTTCAACCTTGTGGTCGTACTCGGTGGTCATTTCGGCGAGGAATTGCGTGTGGCTTTCCACCTACAGCGAAAATGACAACTGCTGAGGACGTCGACGCACCAAGAGTTGGTTTTCTTCCTCCCAGCGCGCGTTTTCTTCGTCGCGCTCTTGTGTAAGCGCCTCGTACCGCTCGACTTCGGCTTTGATTTTGGCCTCGTACCTGCCCATTTCGTTGAGTTACTATGTGGCAAGATGCGAGACGCATGAACTCACGTGCGGCGCATATCGTCGATCTCGCGCTGGTGGTTGGTATCGAGCTCTTGAAACTTGGTTTCGTACTCGAGCTCCATTTCTCGCTTATCGTCCTGGAGGTCATTGCACCGCTGTCGGTCTTGCGTCAGCTCGGACGTAAACTTGTCGCTACGAACGGTGCTTTAGCAGCGCCCGAACACTTTGTCGCTGCACCTGACTTCTTGGATTTTCTCCTTGTAGTTCATGTCTTTGAGGCGGAGTTGGTACTCGTTGTGCAAGGTGAGCTCGTCCACCTTGGCTTTGAGCTCTGACCTCCTTCTGTGAACCACTCGGGCACTCGTTAAGAGGTACCTTGCATCACACGGTTTTTCTCTTCGAGATCCGACTTGGTCACAAGGATTTCCTCGGCAAATTGCATCACATTTTCCCGTTCGCTTCGACCTACGAGCCACATGCATCATGCTTCCAGACACTAAAGGTTCAACCCTTGAGTTTGGACGTGAGCGACGACTCCTTTGTCTCAAAGATGCACAGAGAGCCGTCCTCGCCGACTGAAAAGAGGTACTGGTTGTCCTAGAACAGCCAAGATGCCAGCCGAGTCAAACCCAGCCAACGTACGTGAGAAAGCCGCAGCCGTGAAACCGGAAGGTCATGGCATTGGTACTCGAGGTACGAACTCTCGGCCTCAAGTGGGAGTTTGTAGACACGGATGTTGCCCGGTCGCCTGGGCTCAATCGTTCCCACAAAGAGCAGCTGCTGCGAGGCCGTCATGGCAAGCGGCCCTACAAACGACTGCACGTGGTGTTTATGCGCCGTTGGTTACCGTAGAGGCAGTTAGCAGCATGCTCCACGCGAGGAACGCCGGCAGCGAGGTCAATTTCTTTGAGTGTGCCGTCAGTGCCCGATGCGTACAACAGCGTCGAGTCGGCGGCAAGCGCCAAATCGGCATAGTTGCAGCGCGGGTGGGTGTGACCTTCGCCGACTTTAACCGCATTGCGCAGGTCCCAGTGGAAGATGGACCCATCCGAGCCACATGAAACGAGCTTCCTGTCGCCGGGCTTCCATACAATCGCATTTACTTGATTTGTATGGCCCCGGAGCACCGACATGAGCTCGCCCGAGTACGTGCCGTATATCTACGAGGTACTATGCGTCACGGTAGGTCCACTTTTTTGCGTACCTGAATGGTGTTGTTGTTGGCGACAGCGAAGTACTGCCCGCCGTGGCTAAAGCGTACTTCCTTGCACGCCTTAACCGCTAGATCCATCTCAGCTCGCATTCTCGTTGCAACCGTTGTGCGTACGGAACTCGCGGTACGGTCGAATGTCGTCCATGAGGATGTTGAGCATGCGTAGCTTGTCCGTAAAGGCGACTACGACATGAAGCCCGGACGGGTGCAGCGCCACCGCGAGGGCTTCCTCCTTGAAGAACTTGAGAATATCGGTTGACTTGTCGCTGTAGTTCCAGATGCGGACAGATCGGTCCACACCACAAGTGACGATAAGAGGCTTTCGAATGCATGCATCGAGCCTATTGGCACGAAAATACAATGAATGAAACGTGCTCTCGACCGTACCCAGTGATGTGGGATGAACCATTGGCGCCGGAGCGATGGAAAGGAGTCGAAACAAGCTCAAAGTTCATGGCGTCTTCCTTGAGGATGTCCGTGGAGCTTAGCGTGAGCATGTACAACTGATTACTCTCGAGCGAGCACACGAGCGTGTCTTCACTGGGCGAGATGGCGAGGTTTTGGATGCAGTGCGAGCTTCCGTCGATCGTGAAGGTCTTGGTGCGCTTGTAGTGCTCTCGTGCGTCGTCACTCTTCTCGTAGATGCGTATGACGCCCCCCGCTCCACCTCCGACAAAACCTGTCGGGTGTTGCGACACTGGGCATCATAGTTGGCACGCACCTTTCGTGTAAGCGAGGAGCGACGAGATATACTGGCCGTCCGTCGGCGACGAACTCAAAATCATGCGAAACTCGAGGTTTTCGAACAGCCTGGGATCTTGCATTAGGTACCGCGAGCGCAAGAACACACCAGAGCTCTCCAGTGAGGGCGGCAACCACCACGCGGTCTTCAGGGAGCCATGTGTGGCACAGAAAATTGCCCGGTTCTCGCTTCAGTGAGCTAACTTGCTGACGTAATTGCCCTACAGCAGCTCATGTCAAATCCACCTCAGTTCAAATGCAAGTACCGTCGACAATTTTAAAGAACTTCACCGTGCTCGCACCGCAAGCGCAAATTGTGTTAGAGTCACTGGGACTGAAATCCACCTGCACGACGGTGCTACCAAGGAGTTTGGTACCGCCAATTAAGCGAACAGCGATATACCTGCCGTACTGGGACACAGATCGGACAGTTGCGACGACTTTGGTCTTTTCCCAGGACCAGAGCACGAGGGTCCACTCCGGGTGGCCACCTTGAGCGATGATGTACTTGCCGTCTGCGGAGAACGCTAGACTCACCTACACATTGTTTGTACCTCGGTGTATCAATAGCCATGACGCACGTAGGAGTCAGAGCCGAGGTCTGGAAACGACAGGGGCTTCTTGCGGCGAAATGTGGCTAAGTCGTATACATGGATAATACCATGATCGCTTTTCTCGGCAACCGCAACGTATCTAGCGTTCAGGTTGGTTTGGAGAACTATTTGAAGATCAATATAGCATACTTGCGACTCGAGGCGACTGCCATGGCCGTGATACCACCCGAGTTCCCGCCTTCCATGCCATGGACAAACTGTTGCTCCTTTGTCTCGATGCTGTGCACAACAAGGTTGTGACCGCACGGATACACGACGACGTTCTCTTCACAAAAGGCAATGTTGTTGCGCACACTGCCCTTGAGCCCGTACATGTACCGGTGCACGAGCATGGCTGAGTTGGCGGTCGCCGCCATCGCCCTTGGCCCGAAAACGTCGCTTGGCAAAGTGTAACTCCGATGCGATTATGCACCAATGGCCTTGCGTGCATCGGCAGATCCTTCAGTGATTTGTGCATATTGTTTGCATTTCATTTCAAAAGGCCAATCAAAGCACGTTTTTACAAATAAGCAAATGTGATTGGTCAAAAACTGAAAAGATCGCAGTGGCGTCTACCACAAAGAAATCATTCACAAGTGCCATGATGTTGGAGCAGTTTAAACTACGAGATGCTTCACTTCTTGCACGCGGCTGCGATCGAAAGACCAAATGGACGACCGCACCTTTCCCTACATCCGTGCGATCGAAGCTAACGTCGTTGAAGGTACAACAGCATCAAAACCCACCATTTCAGTTTACCCTAGACCAGGCGGCGACAACGGCCCACCGCACGATCTGCAAAGCGTGTTCATTGACGCCGCTCGTTCCGGGTTCGTCCACCTGGGTGCTGGTTCAAAGCCGCGCGACTGCGAGCAGCACGTCAGCGCATCACGCAAGGGTTGCGCCGGTCTAGCGTGCTGCAACCGCCGTCACGACCCGTGGAAATTTGGTCGCGGCTTCGGCTCGCAACGCGTTTGAGTCGCATGAGTCGTCGGCAGGGACGCCACGGGCCGTCCTTGGGCGGCATTTTCTTTACCTTCGTATGGCAACAGGTTGGAACCCACGTGGCGTTGCGGCACGAAACCATACTCCCGATTGGCTGAAATCCCCTTCTTATCCAACCAATGGCGTGGCGAGCACTTATCGTTTGTTGTGCACATCGACGCGGTGTCAAGTTAATGGCATCAGCATGTTGCCTCTTGGGTGCTTGGCGGCGAGGCATTGACGATGGCTTCGGCAAGCCCCCTTGCCCAGCATGCCTTTCGCAGGGCCTGGTGCTTCAAATCAAAAGCATGACGCACCCCGTGGCTGACATCCGAATCAGTGTGACGCATTTGCGTGTGGTGGCCACGGCCGTCGCTGCAAGGGTGAAGCGGTGTCTGTGCCGCGATGCGCGACATATCAATGCAGATATCTCTTGCTTTGTTCGCGGATCCATTAGAAGGATACGTGAGTCTACCGATTCCACGTGAAAAGAAGGGCGGAAACTCCGCCCACATCGCGGGTGCTGCCACGTTCCGGCGCAAGTCCCATGAACGACTCGGGAGACGTCCTTGCGTCGGCCGCATTACGCCCGTTCCTTTTGGCTTCGCAGGTCATTACGCGCCATTCGCAACTGGTAGCGTACCACGCCCAGCCAAACATTTAGAGGAATTATCCCCCATCGAGTGGGATATTCCTTCGTCACAGCATTGGAGCACTCAATGGTTTGCAGGGATAAACACGGAAAAACGTATGTGTCTCCTTGTAAACAACAGATTCTATTGCGTATGGAGGGAAATTCCTTTAAATACCCGACGCCGCTGATTGGTGCGATTCCATGCGGAACTATCCAGAGCACTTAGCAGAGGATTGCCCCACATGCCACTCCTCGGCAGCAGCTCTGGCGTCGCCTATTCCATCATCCTCCCTGCGAAGCCGAGTTGCATGGGTGTACCGACGATGGACGAGGCGCGCACCTCAACGCCCAAGGCGGGCAACAAGGTACCGCGTCGTTGGCGACGAACTCGCGTCATGCCCACTAGCCGGTGCTCGTGGCCCAAGGCCCGCTACCTGCCTTCGTGTTTGTGGACGAGTTCATCGAATGTACTCTTGCAATCGAGCACTTTGACCAGCTTGCCAAACCTCATGAGTACGCGGTGTAGTCCGCGTGGCGCTCATGAATGTGGTTTTAGCGCGCCGCTTGCACTGCCGTTCCAAGTTGCTCTCGTGCACGAAGACACGAAGCTCACGACCGAGACGTCGGCCCATCTTGTACCACGTGCTCTTTCTCGAACGAGCAACTGATGGATGCATGCAGACAATTGACCCTGCAACTCCGCTCGTGTTTTCGTCCGAGACGTGCACGTTTCGCTTCCAGCTGCATCATGTGCTTCGCAGCATGTGCCTGCGGTGCTTTGTGCCGGCCGCGGACTGCCCTCCACTCTCGACGCTAACGTCGTCGTTCTCTGTTGTCAAGGTACTCGACGCGCTCTCTAGCAGCGATCAAATCATGCGCTTCAGGAAAAACTTGTCGTGTCGGAGCAGCCTCCCGAGGTTTGGTTCAAGGACGAAGGCGGCAAGGACAAGAAGATCTGTGTCCAAGTGAACGTCCAAGCTGCTCCAGGCCATCAAGTCATTGACCGCGTGGTACCTACATGCAAGCGATTCTGGTCATTCATATCATCGGCGCGTAGATACCGTTGACACTGCAGCTCTTGTACGACTCGGGCGAACCTGTGCCGAACGCTAGCGTGCCCACGGTCAACACGTCTGCGAGCATTCTTAAGCTGTACCCGGACTTGCCACCGCACATCACAAACGGTCACGTCAAGCTCGAGTTCCGCATCGAAGACGTGTCTAAGAACCATCAAAACCACTGCTTTGTCCTACGAGTCGCGCCGCAGTCGTCCAACGTTTACGAAGACCTCGCTGCCGTCGACACGCAGCCGGTGGCGATTCGTTCGAAGCGCAACAAACGACGCTTGAGTACGTCCACATTGCACCGACTTAGCAGTTGACTTCGCCCTTAGGCTCGCTGAAATCGCCGTCCAATGCCGGCGGAATCACGGGTATGTCGCCTTCGTGCCAACGCCCTCGCATGATCCCGACGCCGACCCATGGCGTGACGCCGACAGCCAACAACTACACGCCGAGCTCTCGCCGTACGTAGCCGCCTCACCGCAATGTCATTGCTAATAGGTCTTTTTTATAGGCGCCACCCCGCACAACGTCCCTCGCCGTAGGCTTAGCAGTGTCCATCAGGACGACATGCTCACGCGTGGATGTATAGCGCGTATGACTTGGAGCGATACGATGCAGGAGTGGAAGCTCATCGGGTATGAGATCCACCCCGATGGGTCGACGAACCACCAGGCCCCGCTGTACCGCTGCGTCAGCTGCCTACGCTTCACGGACGCCGCTAAGCAGGCTGAACACGCACCAAACTGTGGGTATTTGAAGCACCAGCAGGCGCGGCGGGCCGCGGCCACGCCCCAGGCGACTCCTCATGCGCAGGTATGGCCAATGGAATCGATTCCCACGCCCATCTATGTTCAGATGTACGGCCCCTACACGCCGAGCAACTACACACCGCAACACCACCAGCAGCAGTACACGCCATCGCATAACACGATGGTGTACACGCCAAGCCATGCGGGCTACAACCCCGCGTCCGTGGCGGCTGCCTACCAAGCAGCAGCTGCCGCAGCGGCGGCGCAGTACAATGCAACGCCGACGAACGCCAGCGCCATGGGCTATGCGGGCATGAACAGCGCCGCGTACACGTCTTCGGCGCCTGTCCAGGCCGCATACACGCCGTCGCACGCCGCAGGCAGCAGCGTCAGCGTCAAGACCGACAACATTTTTCTCCAAACAGAGCGCGAGCCCGAGCCCGAGGCGCGCGAGACCGACATGATGATGACCGACCTTACCATGGATGGGCTCATGAGTGTACGTTATCCTGTCGGCACCCAGGGCTCAGACGCCGTGGCTTAGACGACTCCGACGACGGAGACTGACGCGACGGACTGGTCGTTCAATACACTCAACATGGCGGCGCCAACCACCGCCGCTGCCAGCGGCACCTCGGCACTCTTCGCGGGGTCGACTCCGCCCAGTGACGAGGCGTACGTGTCGGTGATTCTCGCCGTCATGCAGTGCGATATGCGCGGCGATAAAATGGGTCTCCCAGCCTTCAACCAGTACCAGCAACTCGTACGGTGGCGATTCCCGACCGTTCTCTGAGGGGCATGTAGGTCGGGTTCTACAAGGAGTCGCAGGACAACCTTTCGCCAACACAAGTGCTCTTCAGCCCAGTCTCCGACTTCCCGTTCTGCGATTCGCAAGCCGTGACCGCATCCCTCGAGACTGCTGTTCAATACGTACGATCCCGAACTTAGAAGCCGCGTTCACGCTCATGTAGTCGCCTGGCGCCGTCTTCCTTCTGTCCAAGTGTGTCGGCGGTCTTGTCAAGCTGCAGGAGCAAGCCCTCATGTACTACTGGAGTCAGCAGCAACAGCAGCAGCAGTCGATGTTTGCGTCGTAGACGGACATGACCCGGCAAGACACCGTCAGTAGTTGCCTCCGCGTACACGGCGAGGAGCTCCGTAGTTTAGCAAACTTAATGACCTTTGCATGCACTCTCTAGTAGTGTTGATGTAATATGGATTGAAGGACTAGTTCGAGCCTTCGTCGCTGACGCACGGGTCAAACGAGCGTTCAATCGGCAACAAATGCCACGAGGAAACCAGTGTGATCCAGGCCTCGCACGGAGTCAGCGGGGTACGTAGTATGACGAAGGGATATCTAAGTTAGAGGTGTCTTTACTACAGCGACGAAGCCACCAAATTGGTGGCTGAGTGTAGGGATCAGATTACTAAAGATAGTGTAAAGGATCATGAGCATGGTGGGGCGCGGACGCTCGCAAACGAGGCGACCAGTGCGCGGTGTCGGCGGTCACAGGCAAATGCAATACCAAGGTCATCGCAAGACTCATGAGAGGTTGCAGACACAACTTCGGCGTGGGTTGATCTGGGCCACGGGAATGCTGCAGGCCACCATGGAAAAGGTGGTCTCAGTTTCGCACCGCGGCCAAGCCGTCACCCTGTACCAACAGCCTTTGTGGATCCAGCGGAGGCTTGGGCTGGACCACCTATTCTGCCGGCAGATAAATTTTGTTGCCCACTTACAATGACCACGCGTACTGAGGCGTGGCCATCAAGATTCAGGGCAACGAGGGCCATAACGGTTGCTCGCCAAAACAACCGGCGACCGGCCAATGCCGGGCCCGAGGACCCAGCATCGACTATCGACACACACGCACCGGATCACTCCTCCTGAGCGTCCATGCCACGCGATCCATATCTCCCTACGAAGTGATCATCATCTCCCTTGGGCTCTGCCACAACAGGCATCGCTTGGGCCATCTACGTCGCTTCAAAATGCACTGTGTGGAGCTCTGCGCTTGCGTTTAATCCGGCATCTTCCGGATACCAAAATGCGTTTAAACACGTTTAATCCAGAGATGGGTTAAAATTCGCTACGCCTGACTAGGCACCTCGGTAGAATCGCACGCACTTCAAGCTCCATGGTACACCACAACCTTCATTTACTAAGGATGGACTACTTCGCTTGTGCATCGACCTTCACCGCAGAGACCTGATCTTCAGCTGTGCGCAGGTTTTGGGGTGGACAAACAATAACGCGTTTAAACTACATGGGTGCACTTCAACAAGCCATGACCGTGCCACGCAGGCGACCATCAGATCGGAAGTCGCTTCGCTTCGATGAGCGTCCACGAGAGCGTGCCACTGCTGGCCAAGTATGCTCGCAGTGACGTCGCCAAGGATGAGTTCAAGCACGTGCTGCAGCTCTCGGGGCCGCTGGTACCGCCTTGACCATGAGGCGCGCTTGACACCACAGCCGTAGGTGCTCACTGCCATCTGCGAGTACGTGGCCAACAGCGTAAATGCCATGTACACGGGCCATTTGAGCGCCGAGAGCTCCGAAGTCCAGCTGCTTCTGGCCTCCAACGGCCTGGCATATCTCTTCTACGTGCTCCTGCTCTACAGCCTCGCGATCGGGGTTTGCACAGCGCTTGACGCCATGTGTGCTCAGGCGTATGGTCGCCACGCTGTTGGCGACATCATCGTGCTGCTCCAGACCGCCGTGCTTTGCAGCGCCGTACTCTGCGTGCCCATGTCGCTCTTTTGCATCTACTCCACCGACTTGCTCCTTTGGCTCGGACAGCCTGCTGAAACCGCGCATGTTACGGGTGAAATGCTCTGGTACATGATGTTTGGGGTGCCCTTTGTCTTCGGCTATGAGATCTGCAAGCGCATCCTCCAGAGCCAGAATGTTGTGCTGCCCGCGGTCCTGGCTGGTGTCACCGGCAATGTTGTAAACGCCATCGCAGCCTACCTCTTGATGTTCCATACCTCGCTCGTAAGCCCCTCGTTCCTGCACGATGTGCCTTACTCTCAGGATGTAGGGCTACCGGGGCAGCGCGATCGCTTTTTCTCTCGCGTCCGCCACGTACTGCGGTGTCACGTCTTACTTTGTCTGCTGGCGGCTTCGGAGCTGTGGCTTAGGCGAGAGTTGTAGGTGTACCAGCAGGACCACGTCGAATGGCACGGCTGGAAGCTTCAAGAGGCCGTCGCGTACCTGCCGCAGTTTCTCTCACTCAGGTTGCCCTCCCTCGTCCAGCTATCGGCTCAGCGTTCGTAGTTTGTTTGGATGGATCATGTTTGTATCTGAGTTTGCCGGGGTCGCGCTCACCTCAGTCCTCGCTGGTACCAGCACTACGGCTTACGGTGTTGTGGAGCATTACGTACGTAGGCTTTTTGCCGCACTCGAACCTCGCGATCGGCTCCAACAACATCTTCCTCGGCTTCCGGCAAGTGTTCTTTATGGTCTACATGGGCCTCGGAGTCGCCAGGTAGCGCACCTTCTGCTAGGAGGAAACTCACCTCAAGTAGCACCGTTCGCGTTGGAAATGCGCTAGGAGCCAACGATCCGCACCGGGCGCAGGTCGCGGCCTTCCAGACCGTGGGCCTCTCGGCGTCGTGGGCCGTCTTCACGTCAGTTGTCATGGCTTCGGTGCGCTTTGTGTATCCTCATTTGTACACTGAAGACGCCGATACCCTTGCGTACGTGCTCATGGCGATGCATCGTTCTAAGACGCTACTAGCCTCGCCGCGAACCTCATGCTCGTGAATGCGCCGTTCCAAATCGTCTTCGGCGTTTGGATGGTCCTACTGGGTGTGTTCCGCGGCAGCGCCAAGCCGCACACAGGCGCGGTGCTCAATGTGCTTTTCATCCTCATTGTGGGAGTGCCCCTGGGCTGGTACCTCGCCCAGACGGGCGGCCTTGGCATCGAAGGCCTTTGGCTCGGCGCCTCTATTGGCTACATCGTTTGCGCTGGCTATGGCATCTACTGGCTCTTCCAGGCCGATTGGAAAGCTATGGCGCTGCAAGCCCAAAGCGCCCATGTCGCTTAAAGCGATTATGCCCGACATTTAGAACACATGTGTTGTGAGAATACACTGCCTTGCACCACTGTAATCGTAAGACGCAGCCACTATGGAAGACGCCACTGCCAGCGTTCTTACCCTGCAGACTGAGCTTTTGGGAGGGGCTGTGTCGGGTACACAAGCACGACGTTGTCACCGCGGATCAGTAGCTGGCGCAGAAAGCGCTTCTTCACGGCGTGGGTATGTGGCCACGTCGCAATGGATGGTGCGTCCGCTGGCTGCTCTCCGGACACTAGCGGAACGTAGCGCTCTGTGACATCGAGCAAGATGATGTTGAAATGCTTGTCGAAGCCTTTGAGATACCCGGTGCAGGTCCCTCGAATGCTATTGACGCGACGAATCACGACGCACACCTTGGCTCGGGCCTTGAGGATGGCGCGTAGTATGTTCAATGGTCCGTCGGCACACAGATCTGTGCAACCTCTCGGTCAGCAGGCATGATCGGGAACTGAAAATGTACCAGCGATCGTCTCCAGCAGCGGTGGTCGTTGCGGTGCCGGTGCAACTAAAGCGTCATGTCAAGGGTCGCCAAAGTGGCTTCATGTATGCACCTTTTGGCGCAACGGCCGTCTTGGTCTTTGGCTTGGACTGGCCGATGCTTCCATTGTAGTTGGGATCGGACTCGGGTAGCTATGGTGGATTCATTGATATTGCACCCATGGAACAGCGAATACAAGTGGGCGGCACTTGTTCAAGTTGTCTAGCGGCATCACCGACTGCATGTTAGGCAGTGGCCTTCGTTCGTGCAGCGCCACAGTGGCGTCAAAGCTTGGGGACCGGTAGTCAAGGGGGCCGGAGCCAGCTTTCTGTGCCTCGTACGGCACGTACGTTGGCGTGTACACGTACTCGACTGGCGCAGCAACAGGAGCCTATGTCGCCCAAGAGTACAAACATTGCACGCACGGGAAGGGGCGAACGAGTGTCTGGAGGTCTGGCTGGCAGCCATACTTCTTGAAGAGTTTGGCGCAGAGGACGTCTTCGCGGCCGGCGAAGACGCGAAGGATCTCGGGTCTGCGCACAGGCTCTGAGGCCTCGAGCCATAGAGCTGACGTACATGTTCTTGACGTTCTCGGGGTTGTGCTTCTCGTAGAACGCGACGATGCGGTCGCGCTTGGCTTGCTCCATGGTCATCCGGTGGGCTCGTTCGATTGGCCTAAATCCAGCCAATCCGCAGTGGTAAATCCAATGCTAATAACGACTGTTAAGAAACTCATGTTAATAACGATAGTTAAGAAGTCGTAGTTATTTACAAGATAGGAGCCGGGCGGTGAGGGCTGCATGGTTCTGGATCCGAATCGGACTCGCGCCGCTCTGGACGTCGTCGTGGAGCGATTTGGCGTAGGCTGGTGCCGTAAGCTTCCAGTCTGAAGCGAACTCCGGGGCATAGCCTGCGATGGTTACATTCCGACATGTCGCGGTAGTGACCACGAGGATCTTGGCGATTTCAGTGTCGATGGCGTCATTAGGAAGGCCTTGCTGCTGGCCAAGGGCATACATCTGCTCGTGCCAGTCAGTCATGAGTGTGTTGGCAGAGTTAAGTGTCGCAAACGGCGCCGTGCCGTTGCTGGCGGCAGCGACCGCGTCGCGATTGGCTTTGGATGGTATCCCGACCTTCTCACACTGGTTGCGCATTGAGGCAATGGGTCCCACGACGTCGTAGCTGTAGCTAGCACCGCCCATATCCATCGTGTCCAGCAGCGCCGTGTATGCCGACGGCACAGATGTGAACCATGGTGTCGCCAATGCAGTGTCGTTGTAGCCACCGACAACGGTAGCAACGCCCCCTGCTAGGAACGCAACGGCTTCCGCCCGCTTGCTCCCAAGTGGCGCGATGGAGCACTTGTAGTAGACACTCTGAAGCAAGTCGAACGTGGCGAAAAGCGAGAACACGACGGGGTCGGCCACGGCGACGTGCGGGTTGGCCACCATGCCTCCCAGCCACTGGTGCACAATCGGCAGCAGCCGCGTCTCGAGAGCGACTGAGGCGCCTTGGGCGTCGCCAGCCCCAAAGAGGTCCATCTTGAGCAAAGGCAGTGCGATGTCCGGCATGTACTTGGTGGTACGCCAGTCGTCTCGGGGAAGGCAATGCGCACAGGCTCCGGTGGCCGCGCAAAACTTGCTCAACGGAAACCCGCTCACGCAGCGCAGATCCGGTCGCGTGTAGCCAAAGACGGACACGGTGTTGCCCGTGGTACCGTCGTAAACGCCTCCAAGGCCGCGCGTGATGGGGGCACAGTCGGCGACGCCTTTGCACTGCGCTGTGACCCACGCATTGAACTCGCTGGTGTAGTCCCAGTACGGCACTGTCACGCAGGCGTAGATGGGTTTGAGGCTCCGGAGGAGATTCTCAAAGGCGGCGAGAAAGCGTCGACGCCAAAGGAACGAGGTCGCGGTGCCCATGGCCCCCGGTGCCGCAGAAAACACGCGCACGAACGCAGAATACGCTCCCGTTTCCATCGCCGTCGCAACCGCATTCACGTACAAGAGCTGAGCATCGCTTGTCATGGCAGCCCACGACTGGCGCACGCGGTTGTCAGCGCATTCTCGCGAGGGAGCTGGCGTCGTCGGTGTCGGCACAGGCGTCGAGGCATTGGTCGATGGTGTCGGGATCACACTTGGTGGCGCAGCCGTCGAGTTCGTCGGAGTGGGCGGAACCGTCGGTGGCACCGCTGTACTTGGCACCTGGCTGGTTGCCGGGTCAGAGGACGGAGCGGAGGTAGCGGACGGTGAAGGACTAGGCGTTGTAGTTGTGGGCGACGTCGACGTCGGTGGAATCGGTGCAGCGGTGGGGGATGGCGTCGACGTTGGTGCCGTGGTGGGCGGTGGTACGGGAGTCGGCGAAGCGATGGCGGCTGCCGCCGTCGTCGGGGGCGGAGTTGATGGCCGCGGTGGTAGCGTGGGAAAGGTCGGGATCGGCGTCTTGGTGCGCGGTGGGAAAGTTGGAAATGTTGGTATTGGGGTATCACCAGCATTGACGATAGTCCCAGGGGTGGTGGAGTTGTCCGTGTTCGTCGACGTGTCGTTGGTTGAACGAGTCTCGACGACAATGGACGAGTTTGCCAAAGTACCGGCGATCGCGCCAAGGAAGTAGACGCGCTGGCCCGTGCCACTCTTGAAGATGCAAGTGCCGTTGTCGCGGACCGTCCATACCCAGTGGGTGCAGCTGGGTAGAGCAGCACAATCGGCGCAACATTCAGCGGCAGACTCACGTTTCGATTCACCCACTGCGGTGCCCAGGGTGTTGCTGTTGTCGTACACGATGGGACAGAGTGCGGACGTAGGAGAGTCGAGTAGTCGCGACGCCTGCGCGCCAATGGTCGTCTGCCGGCGTCCACGGTCGCTCTTTAGAAGACACATTGAGTTCCGATACACGAAGACCCGGCAGCCAGGGGTGGCCTCGCAGTCGCTGCAACACGAGTCTGCGGTCGCGCGCGACGTGTTGCCGAGGTCGTAGCCAATGTAGTCCGTATTGGGCTCAAAGACTGTGCAGAGTGGTGGCGAAGTGCCTCCGGCCGTGGCACCGACGAGTTGTTCGACTAGTCCTCGGTCATGCTTGAGGTGGCATACGCCGTCGACGTAGACGTAGAAGCGGCATCCGACCGTGACCTGGCAGTCGTCGCAGCACGCTCCGGCGGATTCCGGCGTGGTCGTCGCGAGGTCAGGGCCGCTAAAAGTCGTGTTCGCGTGCACCGCGTTGCAGACATTCTGCGCCGCCACTGTCAGGGCGAGACCGAGGAGGGCGAGAAGGACTAGCCTCGGTGCCATCGTAGGCTGAGTATCGAGGGCGTCGATGAGAATGCGAGAGTGACCCACACGATGGCACCTACTGAGCCATCCCACCCTGACGCAGACCGCTGAGCTTTCTGGGAACCCAGACAGCCATTGGCTAAGTACACGCAACTGTCCCTCACACCCACATCCCAACATGCTTTCGTTCAGGATGGCATTTTCATTCTATCCACAGCGATAGTACTACCTCTGTGTCTCCTTGGTAAGCTTTCGTAAAACATGCGCCTGGGCACGTCGCTGCCGGCGCCTCCCTGCTGCGTTCGCTCTTCTGGGTCCCAAGCTGAGTGTTTGTAGCCTCCATTTTGCACCTGATTTCTGCGAACTTCGATCATTATCCTATTTTTAGCGTGTTATTTTTTGGTGCAATTTAATGGAAAAATGTATGGGAATCGAAATGGTAAAAGTGCAATCTCGACGGAAACTTCGCTCAAGATCTACGATGGTAATCAGATTGTCAGGTCGTTTGGACGCAAACCCAGCGCTGTTGCGAGCTCTGGGAGCCAGCTTATCAAGGACGACGACCACTGAGGCTTGGGGCAAGGCTGCGTCTGTGCTGGTTCGTGTGGAAAGGACCACCTGTGCACAATGCCTATTGCTTCAACGGAACAGTCTGGCGCTCATCGTTGCGAGGAGCGACTGACGCCACCGCCCAGCGGAGCTGATATGCAAGTCTGCTGCCTGGCCTCAAAGGATAGTGCCAATACAGATAAGATCAACGCTGTGGTCAAAACGTTAAGTGCACACAAGGCCTCAGCCTATAGATTATTGATTGCAGCAAGCTGGCATCTTCTTCTTTGTCGGCGCCTTGGCCCCAAGGTCAATCACGGGAGCAGCCTCCACGGGGGCAGGGGCACTGCGGGCCTTGTCCTGGTTGTAGACCTCGATGATGAGGTTTTCGAAAGCCTGGACGACGTTTTCGCCCGTCTTCGCCGACGCCCGCGTGCCCATAACACCCTCGGCGGCAGCGGCAGCGATGTGGTCTTCGCTCGAAACAATGGCCGCTCCTGACATGTCGTTTGCCAAGTCGATCTTGTTGCCAACGAGCATCAGACACGAGAGCAGCGTGCTGTTGGAATCGGCCGAATTGCGCAACTCCTGCAGTACCGTGAGTAAAAATACAGGGGTGCCGGAAGTAACGTACCTTGAGCCAGTGGCTCTGCGCATTGTCGAAAGTCGATCGGCTGCTTACGTCGTAGACAACAAGGGCACCCGCAGCGCGCCGGTAATGGCTACGATACACAAAGTGAGCAACGGAGCGAGCATCTGCAGTGGAGTACGAGCTCGTGATGGCGCGGTAGCGTTCCTGGCCAGCAGTGTCCCAAATCTGTGCCTTAATGCGCTTGCCGTTGGGATGCGTGACAATCTTGGTGCCAAATTCAACACCGATTGTGGGCTTACGCACGGCACTTTCCTCATCCTGTAAGCGCCTGCCATACACGGCGTGTGGCATACCTGAAGATTTTGCTCGCGTTCGTGTCGGTGTCCATGGCCATCTCCTCCTCGGTGGCCGTGAAGTACGCGAGGAGGTTTGTCTTGCCGACGCCTGGGTCGCCTACGAGGACGACTTCGTAGGGTGAGTACACCTTGCCCCGCGCTCTCTCGGCGTACCCTTGTACAGCTCATCGTACTGGTCCATCGTCGACGGGAAACTTCGTTTGGGAGTCAGTTTTGAGTTTGCCCGTGGCAATTTCCGTGCCAGCAGCCAATCCGTCGCGTGGACAGAATGTATTATAGCCAATCCCATTGCGTCATTACATACATACAAACATCAAGACACCTTCAACACAATCGCACAGCACACTCAGTCGATGGTGGTCTTTTAGTCGACGTGCTGCGGCGAAGACACGACGCCATCGATGGGCAGTCCACGTGCCGCGTGAGAATGATAGTCGGAGCGCTTGTATCGGGCCGCTCCTGAACCCTTCGAGACGCAGTTGGCGTGGCCAGCAATCTCCGCCCAAACGTAGTTAGTCGAAACCTACTAAAGCTTCCCAGCGGCTGTTCCTCCATTCGTTGCCTAATGCTTGGCTGCCTCTCGAAAGAAAAACCGCAGGAGAACGCCGTGCTCTGGATCGTTGTTCTTGAATCGGTGGCGCCGTCGGTGCGGCTGGCCACGCAGCTAGTGTCCCGTTGCCAAAGGCTACCCCCACCACGAGTCAAATCCCAGTCCGCAGCTCAGCAGCGCCAGAGACACTTGACTTGCCCTTTAACTGACGCGTCTTTGTAATGCACGCAGCCGTATGTGCGATCCACCGCCTGGAGCGGCCGTAGAAGCGGCGCGCTGTCGGCCGGTCGCCCCGGAAAGCGGCTCCCGCAACCGCCAGCGAGCACCAACAGCGCTCCGAGCGCAGCATCTACGCGGTGTCTTGTACTGTGCGTCGTCGACGGCCCCGTCCAACGGCCCAGAGTAGGACCACCCGTGGCAGCGGTGGGTGACCAGGAGTACCGCGGTTGACGCGCACCGCAGCCATCTGATTGGCTTCCTCGGATTTAGAAGGATGGGATTGGCTGAAATAAAAACATATTGGCCAATCATATGGGGCGGTTCAGCAAGGCGCCAGTGCCCGGCGGCATCGCACCACAGGTAGCATCCACTTTGGCTGCAACACACTTGGCGATGTACCACGATAGCCTCAATCCGCGTGCTGCGGGCGCCTCCTTCCCCCTCCTACTGCTCGTGTGCGCGCCGGTAATGGCCACCAAGATGGCGTGGGCCGCGCAGTGGGCTGGCATCGGCCCGCTTCTGGAGAGCCTCCTTACTTCGTGGCAGGTTCAGCTCATTCAGCTCATCGGGCCAGTTACGGGTATTCTGGTTGCGCCGGCCGTCGGCGCCCACAGTGACCGATGTACCTCGCGCTTTGGCCAGCGCCGGCCATACATGTTTGTTGGGGCTCTCGCGACCATCGTGTGCTGGTTGCTGATGCCCATGATCCCGAACCTTGTGGTCAGCCAGGGGCACCCAAGCGACAATGAGAAGACGCTTGTCACGGTAGCCACTGTCCTGTGCTATCTCTGGATGGACATTGCTGTCAATATGGTGCAAATGGCTTCGTACTTGCTTATTGCCGATGTCGCCGGCGACCGACAGGTTGTGGCCTCGTCTATCGCTGGCATGTACTCGATTCTCGGCCAGCTCTGTGTGTCGCTTTTCATCTGGACGCAAGGCCCCGCGCAGGCGTACCTAAAGTGGTTCTTTACAATGCTGGTCGTCTTCATGCTTTGTACCGTGCTGCCTGTTTGCCGCTTTGTCCACGAAGACCCCTGGAAGCCATGGGAAGGCGCGACGCCAAGAACCAACGTACTCTGGAGCTGTATCCACGGTGTCAAGACGCTACCGCGGCAGCTCGCCGTCTATTTTGCAGCATTCGTTATGGCCGAGTATGGTTTTATCTCGTACACCGGCGTCAAGGGGCAATTTTTCGGCCAGCACGTGTACAATGGCACCAAGGAAGGCGCGGACAAGTGCGGCTCCAACTGCACAGTGGCGCAGACACGCTACAACGACGGGGTGGCACTCGCCGGCGGGCTCACGGACAATCTCTTCAACGTTTGCGGTCTTGTGTTCCTCGCCTGCCTTCCGATGCTGATTCAGCGTTTCGGCGTGCGCAAGGTCCTCCTTGGCGCGCTGCTACCCCAAGTTGGCTTCATCGTCCTCGCGCTCTGCAAGGTCGTCTGGTTCGACGTATTGCTCGTTGTACTGACCACTGCGACGCAGCAAACCATCTACTCCCTCCAAATTCCACTCATTGTAGCCGTGCTCGGGTCAAACGATGACAAGCGCCTCGGCCTCTTCTTCGGAGCGTACAACACCGCCAGCTGCCTGGGCCAGCTCTCCAACTTTGCCGTCACATCGCTTGTGTTGAGCGACGACGACGCTTCTTTTAGCGTTGCGATCGTCGTCGGTGGGGTCGTGAGTGCCGCGGCGCTACTCGTCATCTACCGCTTCTTCACCGTCCGCATGGAGAGATGGTGAATCGGAAATATTTATATTTATGCAGCCATTAAGCTATGCAATGGAAGCGCACATGGGTTCTAAAGTTTAGTAGGATGGTGGCTCGCAGGGTCACACCACATGACCTCCTCTATGCATCATTTGACTGCTCAAATTGAATGGAAGTCTGCGACGTACTCGCTAAAAGGAGTTGCTCATCAATGCGCATTTAATGAACTCTCCAGGGTGTAGTACCATGGCAAGCGGCATAGAATTGGCGGCGCGAAGCACGGTTGCGCTGGTGCTCAATTGGCAAGTTCCTTACATGCTGTTGTATACACATGTACTCAAGGCTTGTGCCTCAGGCTACTGTGTGACGGGCGCGGGGAGCGACTACAACGTCATCTGAGTCTAAGCGAAGACACAAGGCTGATGCATGCGTATCAGGTGGCTACCTCACGAAGCATGGTCAACAGCTCTGTGGAGCATCAGAAGCAGCCTTGAGAGTGCGTTGCGCGTTGCAGCGGATGGTGACTTGAGCGGAAGGGCACATCGTTCCTCTGGGACGATTCGGTAGGTCTCACGATTGCGTCTGCCTCGTTTGATTTGGTGAAGTATCCAGTGTTCATAGCCGGCATCCATTGCATGCCAGTGCGTGTACGGGCCCTTTTGTCGCCATTTAGGCGCTCAAGTTGTGCTCACATAACACCATTGCAGAGCTGGGCTGCCGTGGATCGCGCTCTGCAGTGGCGACCGTCGCTGCGCCCACCAGCGAGGCGACCAGTTCGCACTCAGGCTTTTCGGCACCTGGGTATCCACCAATCAGCGCCATTCTTTTGACAGGAATCGCACCAATCATATCGCTAGATGAAGTCACCATACAAACCTCAAGACACGAGCGCACCTGAGTTGAGCAACCACTTTGCACTTGGCATGCCGTACCTCAAAGCGATGCTGTACCCGTGCGTGGCGCCCTCTGACGCCCTCGAGCTCTCTGACGAAGAAGTCGCTTTGCTATGCGAAATGGTGGTTGCCGCTCCGCCAACCATTGATGTCAGGGCCGTTGTGAGCGCCCGGGAAGAGCGCTTGCGCAAGGACCGACTCCGCAAGCGCCGCAGCAAGGAACGTAGCCAGCTCGAGCTCGAGGAGCTCAAGTCAACGGTTGCCGCCCTTGAACAACAGCTCTTGCGCAAGCGCAAAGGCGGTGTCGTCAACAGCGTCGTGTCCTGGCAAGCGGCAGCCGCCAAAGCCAAGGCCGATGTAGCCGTCGCGCTTAAAGTCCGCAAATCCCTCGAACAGCGGCTCGTGCAGCAGGTTGAAAGAACTGTTGCGTACCTCGCATGGCAGCCTTCGACCTCACCGATCGAGGTACAAAACACCGTGGGGGCGCTGAGCATCATGATATAGATGGCCGTGCACCCCCGAGCCGGCCCATGGACGCTACACACACTTGTGCGAGACCCCAAAGCGCGTGCAGCTGGCGTGCAGCAAATGATGAAGCACCAGTACCAGCTCTTCACACCCGCGATCTACGGCAAGTTGCCGGCGTCTGAGGCTGGCGGCCCTTTCCGTCTCGTTCTTGACGAAGGTGCACCAGCAACCCGCCAAATTGCCTACTTGGAAATGCTGAAGTACGGCAAACTCCGGGCTCCATTTCGCCAAGTAGCCATGGCGTTTTGGGCGCTGGCGACCAAACCGACACCCACCCGTCTCGTACGACTGCTCTGGCCTTGATGTGCGCTTATGGCCGTCGTAGATAACAAACTTTGGCAACGACCACGTGCTCGTGACATCTCTCGCAGCCCCCGGTGGCTCTGTGCAACGCCATGTCCTCGTGAAGCTTATTCACGAAGAGCACCGTGTGGTGTACTTGCAACGTACAATTGCCTTCGACGAGGCACTGCCCACCTACGTGAGCGACACCCACGTCGCAGCCTTTTGGGTCTTCGAGGGCGTGGGCCCTGGAACCTCCGTCATGCGAGGGTACACGCAGGTGGGCTTAGCTGGCAAGAAGGAGGCCTCGACGCACGAGTACACCACATACATGAACCAAAGCACGGTGAACAATGCGGGTTTGAACGCTGTGATGAATCAATTCGAGTGCGAGATCCTCAACTAGTTGTCCATAATATCTGTTATTTATGCTCTTTTGTCGCCGCTGTATCCCTCCATCGCTTGGTCCAGATAGATGCACTTGGTCTTCAAGTGGACCAGACCCACCAGCGAGCCCACTTCGTTCCACCAACACACATCTTGATAAGCTTCAAGCACACATAACCGCGGTTCAAGGTATCCCGGCTAAAGTTACAAAAGTGCGTCATCGTCCGAGTCGTCCGAGCCGTCGAACGACAGCGCATCCGCCGACGCCATGAGCGCCGAGAGCCCCGTGAGGTCTACGACCATGTAAGCAACCGCTCACAGGCGCTGCCGACCTTGGAGGTACGTCTTGGAGCTGCAAACAGAGGCAAACAGACGCCAGCCATCCTCGACAAAGGCCTCCCGGACAGGTGCACTGCAGGCCGTGCACTTGGGGAATGCCGGACCTTCCACGAGAACCTAGAGCGCCGGTGTGACCTCGACGAACACCCCGTGCAAATGGACCTGCGAGAACGAATGCAGAAAGCCGCGGATTTGGTGGGGCACGACGCTAAGCGCACCACCTGTGGTGTCCAGGGTGACAGGGGCGCTGTGGCTGACAGGCTGGTGCAGCAGACACACGAGCAACTCAACAGCCGTCGCGCCAGCGATTGCGGCCCCCCCTGGGCGCGTCACGGTGCACATTTGGTCGAGCGTTCGGTCGCTGAGCGAGTCGCTGGGGCTCACAATGTCGTTGCAAAAGTAGCACCCGAGATCCACAACGTCCTAGTCACAACGGGGCTCGAGACAAGTGCTGTCGGCAGCGGTACGAACGGGGATTCCATGGCGCATGACAAGGTATGAGTCGAAGCCTATGCGCATGAAACTTTGGGCCAACGCGCATGGCTTACCCAAGGCGGCGTTGATCACAAGTTTTCGCTTTGCTCCGGCCATGACAGTGGGCAGCCAGCGGCTTTCACGGGAGTCTGTTCCGAGAAAGATGACGTCATGGCCATCAATGAGCGCCTCGAGCGATTGATATGCATGCATGGTGTCCTAGCAGTGCCGTGGGCCGATGGCTAAGGCGTTGGCACACCTCGAGAACTTGGGAGCTGCTCATGGCGTGACCAGCCATCGGAATCGAGAGCAAGTGGCCTTCGGCTTGTACAAGCGGAAAGATGCGCTTGAGCGCTTTGGCGGCGGTCTCGGCCTTGGGTTTGCCCACGTCCCCAAACTCGAAGAGCGGCTGTCGGACCGGATTCGAGTGGCTCACCTGCCGTCCGTGGGCGACCAGTCGGGCGAGCACCGTACCTTGGAATTGTCCACAAAAGTGATGTGCCGAAAGCCCCATGACAGCAAGTTGCGAGCGGTGTGGCAGCCGAGAGTGCCTACCCCACCAGGCAGCTATGAAACACACATCGATGAAACACAGACCTGCCCCCAGCAGCAGACATTTGGTAGCCGCGATCTTGTCGAGGTCGAGAGAAGGAAGCTGGCGCCACCGCATGAGTTTGAGGTTGAGGTCGACCGAGGTCTTGGCAAGCTGAAGAGGGTCCATGAGGTTGCCCAGCTGCATGCAGCGGGGGCCTTGTTTGCCCTGCACGTTGAGCTCCCAGCCCACGACCTTCGGGGCGTTGACGCTGTCGTCGGCCGACCACTCCACGGTGGCCACAATTGACGCCTTGCAGGCCACCATTGGTGGCACCGTTGCCCAGTGGTGCACCGCATCGCGGAAGAGCAGAAGCGTCACTGATGTCTACACCACGAGTCAGCATCCTCGCCCGCTTTGGTGGGCGCACCATGGCTGGGAACCGCCGGCGAATCCACGCGAGGTAGTTGCGCAGAGGCCAGCCGGGGTGCTGGGGCAGCGCCGAAGAGTCGACGAGGCCGAACACGACCGCAGCGGGGTCGGCGACTGTAGCGCTCAGCGGCAGCACGGTGCCGAGCGCGCGGTCAACCATGAAATGCTGCGGAAAGTTACGCGTGGTTATATCGCCCGTCATCTCGCGAAGGTCCACTAGCTGCTGCATGAGCGCGACGGGCTGTGGCTGCCATGCCGCCGAGGTTGCCGGTGCCCACGACCTACAGGCGCATATCACGACGACTAACCTTTGAGGGACTTGGAAAGAAGAACGTACGTGACGCGGTACGGCGAAGGTGGGAGAACGGCGGGAAATGCGAAGCGGTACCAAAACGTGTGGCTCTTGAGGTCTGCAAACGTCACGAGAACGAAGTACTGCAGTGTTTCAGGAGCATCGCTGGCAATAGCTTCACAGACCTACATTGTGTCAGGCCATGACAGGCTGTGGACACGTACGGTAGCTCGCGCGGCGTCCAGCAGAGCCGTCTTATCGATGGTTTTAAAGGCGTCCAGCGTATTAGTGTTGTACAGTACGCCTGGAACGCGCCACTCATGCTTGGCACGGTCTGGTGACGTCGACGGATCAAAACCAAAGGCAGTATCGTCGACGAGGAAGCGGGCAGGTACGTCAGCGTGCGTCGACAGCTCGAAGAAGCCCGAAATGGCCTAAAGTGGCTAAGGATACGTAGCCGAAGGCCGGATGCACCTGGCTCGCGTCGCTGAGCTGAAAGGTATCAAGCTTAAGCTGCGCCAGCTTTTGGAAAAAAGACACATGCGGAGAGCTCGTGAACGTCTGGAACTGGAGGAGCGGTGCAGTCGCCATGGCCGCCGCCTGATCTGTCTTCGCAAGTCGAAATGGGGAATCCAAAAGATGAGCCCGTCCAACCGGATGATCCGGATACACTGGCTGCATCGGATTGGGCGAGAGGATGGCGCTAAGTATCAACTCACGCAGGCCAATAGCAGAGCTCAGCGAGTTGATAGAAAACTTACACTTCAAGGCGCCATGTATACACGTCAAGATGCGAAGACTGCCGGCAAAAAACCCATCGTCGTAAAGGACTCTTGACGCCGGGTGTGCTTTTGGGAAACTCAAGCTAACGTAGAGCAAGCTGGCTGTGAGCTACCGAAAGCAAGGGGGGCGCCAAAGCAGTCGTGGCCCTTCGTTGAAGACTTTAATCACGGGCTCAGAATTCCTTCGACGTCGAATAATTTTCGTTGCATATCCCAAACGTCGTGACAATGTTCAGAGGTTTGCTCCAGGTGTCAGTTGGGCTGCTCACTCTCAGCGCGGTGCATGGCTACCTGGTCGTTCGCTTCAATCCACCAAAGCCGTGGCTTCCACCTGGTGCCTTGCAGCCATGCGCAGACCCCGCGTCACTCTCCATCCATTACGGCAACTTGTCGGTTGGTATCGACGAATTTGTGCCCATGCACCGGGTAAGAGCGTACGAAGCTCATCTGACTTCAACGTTAAGCCAGGCGCAAGATGCCCCAACAATTGCTGTGAAGGGAAATGGCTGGTACACGGCTGTCATGGTCGATATTGATGCGCCCGACCCGGCAAACCCAATTCATGCCCCATTCCTCCACTATATCGTTGAAAACCTCAACGAATCGACAACGAAACTTCCTACAATTGTCACGTCGTATTACCCCGTGCTACCACCAACGGGTAAGCGTCGAGTGCGAAGAAAATTCCTGGCTGGATTGAACCTACTAGGCACGCACCGGTACATGACGCTGCTACTCGGACAACAAAATTACGATGCTGACGCGGAACTCGACTTTTACTTGGAATCGTCCCACCGAAGCAACTTCGACGTCCTCGCATACGCCGCCGCGCACAGCTTGTGCCTTGCAGATACCACCGTTTTCGTGTCACGCCCATCAACATAAAATAAACACTGACCGAATACCTTGAACTTGATTCAAAGCACGAAGGTGGGTTGGCATAGCGACATGTCCTACCTCATAGTAGAGCTTGGTGGACGCATTGGTAGACGGTCAAAAGCGGATGCCAGGACGGAAGTGTATATCTCGGGTCTTGAAACGGCAAGAAATGTCCCAGTTGTACCTTGCAGCTTCGTTGCCTCGACCAGATCTCACAGCCATTGAATGTAGTCGGCAACCAAAGTGAACTAGTCGTTTGATGCCCTTTAGCAAAAACCGTGCCAGTGCACTTTCTTGCGTCCTACTTGGAGTTGAATTATGGGCAAAGACTTTGCCTAACGTTGCCGTTTCGACAACAACGACGGTACAAAAGCTATTCGATTTACATCACTGGTTTGCCACCAGCGAACTGCACGATAAATTCATTTACAATACACGATCAAGGGCAACGAATCGCACATGCCTCGCACTCAATGAAAAGTTAACGTTAGTACATGCCTCTTCATACAGTTAGCTTTAACCATGGCGAGTTCATTGCTTATGTGTATTAATACTCCACAGAGGATCGATATTGATTGGCCCAAAATCCGCCTATCACGAGTGAAACATCGGATGGTTTTGACCAATCGGAGACTGCCGTTGGAGGTATTAATAGCGGTTAGATCGACGAAGATGGGGGCCCAGCGGCGCATGCTGCTACAGCAGCTCACTTTTCAGTAAGAGACCTCCTCGGCCCATCCTCCCAGCGCATCTACGATGGCCGCCCCTACGAGTCTCACGTTGCAGCAGACCGCGCCCGCGGGCCGCGACTTCAACAGCCCGCGCCATGCCAAGCAGCCCGCGCCCATGTGTAAGCAGATTCCTCCTGCGTGCACCGCCAAAGGAGCGTATCTGTAGCCTTTCAGACGGTTGTCTTCTCGCGCAAGACAACGTCGCATGGCCCGGACGGCGAAATCACGGACGCTTTCAAGAAGAAGCAGCGTGAACTAGAGGCCCCGGCGCCTGCACCGTCGCCGCTAGCTAGTCTGGTCCATCAAACGGACCGACACGGAAAGCACCTAGTGGATCCTAAGGTGCGGCCAAGCGTGCAAACTGCGCAGGGGGGTGGCATTTCCAAGCTCTTTGCCAACATTTGTTCCGCTCTTGGGCTGCCGGAGCAGCAGCAGCAGTTGCAGGCGCAAATGCTCAAGAAGCAGCAATCGCAACATGAGAAGCAAGCTGAAACGCGCCAAAGCATCGAGGTCCGCAAGATTATGTCGACGCCATTCCCGGGAGACGAAGGAAAGAAATGCCTTGTCCTCGACCTCGACGAGACCCTTGTCCACAGCTCCTTCAAGGTAATCTGGTGATGCATGAGGTGAGGGCGTCATATCGCGTAGCCAATTCACAACCCCGACTACATTATCCCCGTCGAAATTGAAGGCCATGTACACCAAGTCTACGTGCTGAAGCGGCCTGGTGTTGACGAGTTCATGCGGGCGCTCGCAGAGCACTACGAGATTGTAGTATACACGGCCAGCTTGAGCAAGGTCTGCTGCAGCTGCATGTGTATCTCGTCCTGAATCACATTTAGTACGCGGACCCCCTTCTGGATCAGCTCGACATCCACAAAGTCATCCGATTTCGGTTGTTCCGGGAGCACTGTGTACACTATGAAGGAAGCTACGTGAAGGACTTGTCCCTTATCGACCGCGACATCACTCAAAGCATCATCATCGACAACTCACCCATGAGCTATCTCTTCCACCCGCGCAATGCTATCGGGTGCTCGTCTTTTATCGATGACCTCGACGACCGGGAGCTCGACTCGATCTCGGCATTTCTAACGGACATCCGCCACGTCGATGACGTCCGCAACCACCTTCACAAATGGAGCCCCAATTGAGCGCCATTGTAGCCCTCACATAGGTTCACTAGCTAGGCATTTTGATAATTCTCTATAACCCTAACTCAACTTAAACACATGCCAACAGAACCTGTCAACGTCGCAGTAGCCACTTATAAAACAGGGCTTCAACGAGAAGTGCTAGCCAGACGGCAACGCAAATGCCCACGATAAGTCCCACCTCTCGTCTTTTTAGGTCTCGTTTCAGTACTAAATAACGTCGATACAATAGGTATTCATGCACTTTTCCGAACAAAGTTACGGTCCCAACCTAATTGTAGCCTGGAATTCGCGTCTCGTTGCGCCGCAAGTCCACACACTGATGCCAGCTTTCAATATTGCGGGGTCTAAAAT
This sequence comes from Achlya hypogyna, assembly GCA_002081595.1. Taxonomy (NCBI): domain Eukaryota; phylum Oomycota; class Saprolegniomycetes; order Saprolegniales; family Achlyaceae; genus Achlya; species Achlya hypogyna. Next base: position 19,751 of record JNBR01001475.1, on the reverse strand, counting down.
GGAGTCTTTTACCACCGATTACCATAAGCAGCACGAAATCGTGGGTCGAATTTCGTGCAGTTTGGCCGATTGGTTACTGTGAAACTGTCAAATGAAATAGGCAACCCCCGAGGGAATATCATGACTTCAAACCTGCCCAGTCGACCTTCTCACGGGGGTTGGATTGGCTTTTAACTAGCACCACGGTTCATGCTGGTACGCGAACGGAAGCAATGGAAGCGCTGACAGCACGTCTGGTATGTATTACTATATGTTGTAGGCGAAATAGAGCCGAAGGAATCAAACTTTCTTTAAGGCCACGCAGTGCCCACTCTCATGTATTTCGAACTGAGAGCGGCAAGCGGTTAAATGTACTAGTTCAATCGCTTCCTGCACTTGAATGAATATTGTTGTTAGTTTAAGCTTATGAATTGTTAGTTTAAGCTTTATGAAAAGTTAACATTTCATAATAAAAAATTCCCTAAAATTCCTCTTGGGCATTCTTTTTGTGGGAAATTATCGTCGGCATCCGGTAGCCGGATACGAAAGATCGCAACAATGGCGACGGCCACGATGGGCGAGCCGCCGCCGACGTCTGGGCGATACGAGTACTTGCTACAGCAAGTGGTGCAGCTCAACACGGACCTACACAAGACCGTGGCGTTGAGCCAGTCGCTCAAGGCCGAGCGAGATGCGCTCAAAGATCTTAGCGACAAGGTGCGTATCTTCCCGCGAGTTGTCCTCACCAAGTGTAGCTGAAGCAAGAGCTGCAGCGGGCCGAAGACAAGTGCGAAAAGATGCACGGCATCCTCTTGGCTGAGACAGAGCACAAGGTCGCCTCGGACCGCCAGCACGAAGCGCTAGTGCACAAATGGAAAGCGCAGCTCGAATCCAAGGCGCGAGAGTTTGAAGCTCTCCAGAAGCAACTTGCGCCGCCCAAAGACTTAGACCAGCTGCGAATGAAGATTCAAGACGAAGTCGAGCTACCGCACCGCCAGCGGGTGCGCCAGTCTGTGGCCCTCGTCCTCATGGCCGTAGGTACAAAGCTTGCAAATGGACATCGATAAGTTTCGCGAAATGTTCTTCAACGCCCGGCGGGACTACGAAATCCTCAAGACCGAGCATGACCAGACTATAATCGATCACGTTACCTAGACCCTCCCAAAACGCGCGCAGACGATGCGAAATAGGGCAGCGAGATCGAGAGTATGGTTGCCACCCACGCCATCGTAGTTCAAGACCTCAAGCGAAAGCTTGAAGCCGCGGAGGAGAAGGCCGAAGACATGTCTATGGTCGAGCGCGTGCGAAAAATGGAGCACGACCGTGAGAACCTTCTGGGCGAAAACCTCAAGCTCCGAGCCGAGCTCGAGGTGCATCCTTGCCTCGTCAAATGGTGCTCACTGACACCGCAGCAACTCCGTGCAGCCAAGAACGACCTATTTCACAGCGCAGAGGTACAAGCGACCAAGCTGCAGGGAAGCCTCGCGGACCTGATGTTGCTACGGACAAACCTTGAGCTCGAGCTCAAGACCAACGCGCGCCAAGTCGCCACCGACAACATACGTTGGCTCACGCAGCCGGGTAGGTCCAGCGGCAGCGTGACGACCTGGACAAGGCCACGATTCAACGAGAAGAACTCGAGAAGAAACTCCGCGACTTCGCCGCTGACGCTGATCGCCTGCGCGACCAGCTCAGGCAAAAGGACCTCTCCTTGGTGGACAACCAAACACTTTACAACTCCAAGTCTCAATGTGGTGTCTGCCCGGCGCTAAGCTTGTGGGTAGGCTCCGAGAACTGCGCGCCGAAATCGATTCGGAAAGAGTGCATTTCAAGGCATTGGACTGCCCTGGCTCCGACGCTGACGACCGCCAACGCTAGGAAAAGCAAGCTGCATACATGGATCAAGTGGCCCACTTGCAGCAAAGCGTTGAGCAACTCGAGACGGCGCACGCCAAGAGCGAGAAAGATTGGCACACTGAGAACGTCCGACTGCAAACGACCAGCGCCTCTGACCAAGCCAGCTTGAAGGAAGCACTACATCAACTAGAGGCCAAGGTGCGACACGCACTGTGTGAGCTTGGTCTCCACGACAGCGTAGCTGAGTGAAAAGACGCTCGAGGTGGCCGGCCTTCACGAAGAGCTCGAGACGCGCGGCCAAAAGCTTAGTGTCGACCTTGAGCAGGAGCAGCTCAAGGTGCAGCGACTGCATGGCGAGAAGGACTCGCTCCAGCTCAAGTATACAACGACACAAGAGCTCGTACGGCTGCCGCCGGGAGCTGCCACCTGGAAAGCTTCTAGGTCGCGAAACTCAAGGCCGAGACGCTTTCGTGGCGGGCTCAGCTCAAGGAGATGGACCAAGAGTACCGGTCGCTCCAAGCCAAACACCGGTGCTCAGGGTTTTGCATTCTGCGGCACTGATGAAGCGTTAGGGCGGCACTGCAAACGCAGCAAGATGTGCAGAGCGAGCTCGAGCAGCAAAAAGCTCGGGTGCGTGGGGAAAAACGGATACCTGACAGCTGCGGCTGCAGATGGAGTTTTTGGAGGACGATGTCGCCCAGCTGAACAAGGCGCTTGTGGCGGAGAAAGAGCTGCACGGCCGCACCGTGCAGCAGTTGCAGCAACAACTCGACGAGTCGGCAGCGGCCACACTGGCGCTGCGGCGCTCGCTGCAGCGCGACCTCAAAAACAGTACGTCCAAGCTCTCACATGCCCTCGCCAAGGCGGAAAAGGTGCCGCCGGCCGCTTGTCGCCCCGTTAACGTCGGCGTAGAAGCGCGATGCGTATAAACATAAATGTCTCGAAGTCCACGAGCGGTACAAGCAGGCACTGCGGGACCGCGATGCCTTCGCGCGCGACGCCCAGCGGCTACGCGACGAGCACCAAGCCGAAGTGCAACATTTGCTCCAGCAGTGGAACCTCGCCGAGCAGGACAAGACCCAGCAGGTGCTGGCGTCGGCCGCGTTCAAACCGGTGCGTTGCGACTGGTGGCGTCGCTCTGAGCCATGCGTAGGACGTTAAGTTGGACGCATTCCTGGCGCAGGTGGATCAGTACACCCAAGGCTCCCCACCGATGTAGATACCCTTAGACCATTGCAGCATACCAACATCGTGCACATTAGTGAACTTCACTGCAGGGGGAAGTCACCTTATCGCTAAGCATTCGATGGCCTCATGAGGAAGAGGGCAAGTTGTTTGATCCGCCCTATAGAATTGTGGACCTTTTTAGTTAGTGCCACCGACGTAGTTGGGCACAAAGCTCGGAACCTAGAGGACGATGGTACCGACGACTATGGAATTGCGCATAATTTGACTCGCAATCGCTCGGCATCACAGAGGGCACGGCCACACACGCCCAGATTGCTACCAGCACCGCCCATTGTTTCGTTGTTTTAGAGCTTTGCAATCTTGAGTGCACTTGACTGACTCACTGTGATCACGAATATGAGCGACCGAGTTCCATCGCGCGCTGACGACGTTGGGGTTCTGACCACCTTTATCGTGCGCGCACCATTGCCGCGCTTTGGTCCGAGTGTGCTCCTCTCGGCGTTATCTTTATTTGGCCGGCGCCCCACATGTCGTTCTCACCAATATACGCTGTCATCGGTGGCTAGCGCCCTCGTGTCGCTGGATGTCGTCAAGAACAACTGGCGTCTTCTTCCTGGAGTGTGCTATGCTCAGGCGTTTGGCGGGCAGCAACAACAGCATCGAGAACAGCTCGGTCCAAGCCGACGTAGCAGCCTCTTGTACCACGATTTCGACCTCGACGCCCCCCCCATGCGCCATACTTGTGCTTGCCAGAAATTCACAAGCCGAACAAGTACGTCACTTGAATGGCCCCGGTGGCTGGAACTAGCCGCTCGTACAGCCAGCATTTCTGGGGAGCCGGCGGTCGTGACCGATATGGCGCAACGCACGATCCGCTTGGTCATCACTTTGAGTGACAGAATCGCAAATTTGTCCATTTTGACGGTTCGATCCCGAGTGGGGGCGTAGCGCCTAATTCACCGATGTGCTGCGAGGGATCAATTCAGAGATTCAGTGTGGCAGTGCGATGCACTTCTCATGAACGCGCTGCAGCTATGGGCCACCGCACGCTATTGCAGCGTTGTGCAGTAGATGTTATGGCGGCAAACGCGCATTTGTGTCGTCGATACCCTCGTGCGCTTTCCAAAACCTTTTTCGGAATTTCGCTGCGGTCACGTAACATTGGGCCTTGGAGGGCCGGCACACCTTAGTCGACGTCAACGCAGTTGCCTTTGCCATCGCAGAGATCATGACCATCGCAAGGGTTGCCGTTGCAGGTACCCGGGCAGGTTGTCGTCATGGAGGCAAAGCCGTCGGTAGGACAAAACCCGGACGTGCCGGAGCAGCTTGCGGCTGCACAACGTGCCAACGCTCACAACGTTTCGCACTCGTACTAGCTCTCAAGTCAATATTCAGTGGCGTCGACATCTCATGTTGCCATTGCCGTCGTGTATCTCCATGCCCAGTATCTACGAGACCGGTTGCTTGTCTCGGCGGGCAACTTACTCCTCCGGTTTTGCTGCATCTCGCGCCTCCGGTAGAATTCAATACCCAGCCGGTCATGTGTGCCCGTCAACGAGGCTTCAATCATCGACGGTGGGGTGTTCTCATGAATAGCTCGCTGCACATCTCAAGCTAGTGCATGTACAACACATAATGCAATTGAGGCTTGTTTTGGATATTTTACTTGTTTGAGTTCTTCGGAAAAGCTTTGTCAGCGCAGACCTCTTGTCCACAAATTAGATTCGTCCAAGTGCACACAATGCATGGGCACGTAGGACGACCGACCAGTGATGCGACTGTTCTCAATGTGTACGACCAGTACCGAGCGAAAATCGTGCGCAGCGACCCCGCGCCAGCTGGGGTGCATCAGCCAGTATACAAGACCGTACTGCGCATTGCAGAGCCTAGTAAGGTATCCTTCCGAGACACGAAGCATGTTCTTCATCAGCAAGACCCCCTCGTCGACTCTGGCGGCATCATCATTCAGCTGAACGACTCCACGGCCCGACGTGGCAATATCGCGAAGGTGGCGAATGCCGATGTACCGCAGGATCGAGTGATTTTCTGGCAGAGCCATGTCGTCAGGTAGTAGCCACGCATGGAGATACACGGCTCCGATGGCGAAGACCACGATGGCACCGGCAATTACCGCCGAGAGATAGTAAGTATGGGGAATCGCACTGAAAAGTATACAATTGGTTGACGATGGCAGCGCGCATGTTCCAGGGAGGTTCGAGTTAGCGTATGGGAACACAAATGCCTCAAGACAAAAGACGACACACCAGTTGAGTACGCTAAAACCCAAGAGAATCCACGTTGGTGTGACAATACGAGGAGTGAACCACAGCTGCACCATTTGGCCGGTCATGATGCCGACAATAGACGCCACCTGGGCTGGCCCCGCGACTGCAAGTAAGGTGGCATTAAATGTGTCAGCTGGGTTTTGCACCAAGTAGTCGTGAGAGTTTGGAGGTTGGCATTGCCCCAGAACGTGACGAAGAGAATCGAAATGCCAAGGACGCTCTTGGATAAGTACACCGCGACGAGGCAAATGTGCGAATGGCGAAGAAAGACCCACTGCAGCACCACGAGGTACACCGTGATGCACCAGAGGAAGACGGTGTTGGTGAGCATAAGCGAGTCGCAGATCCAAGTGATGCTCACGCGGCCCTGAACCCGCAAAAGCCACCCGAGGCGCGTTCGGGGGTCATACCGTGTGCAAGAAGACGCGCATAAGACGTCCCATGGAGCTTGGGCTTGTAGTGTTCCCACTTGATACTCGTCGACGGATGGGACGCTACGAAGTGTAATAGTACCATGCTGTCCCCCAGTGGCGACTGCAGTCATCCCAGGGTTTAAGTACACTTCCTGCAGCGGCACGGTACCGAGGTACGTGGCGTTGCCGGCACTGAGCTGCAGTATGTAGGCCATTGAAGTGATCTCTACTTGATTCTCGCATACCCACCCGGGGTCATACGGACGACGAACGCAAAACGCCAGCGTGTCGACTGTCGAGGTTTTGTTGGGGACAGTGAACTGCGTTCGCCGTGCCATGCATACGATTGCCATGGCATAGCCGGGTATGTAATACTGAACAAGCGCCTTGTTCCAGCCACTCAAACTATTGACGTGCTGAAAGGCCACATATTGAAGGGGGTCTTGAAATCGGGGCTCGTCAAACTCAGGGATGTGCGCCAGTGCCTTCCCCACCAAGTACCATATTTCATTCGTCTCTGGCAAAAAGCTCGTCGCGCACACGGTGTCGTCGATGTTGCATGCCTTGTAGAGGAGGTCACTCAGCGACACGGGCACATGGCCAGCGGAAAGTTGCAGGGTAAAGTCCGAAGCACCTTGAAGTAAAACGTGTACGGGCACGTTCCATTGGTGTGAATCAAACCCGTGTTCCTGAAGCCCTAAGTAGGCTAGGTGGTTCGCCATCGAGCGTAACCAGTAGGTACAAAAGGCAACGCTTGTAGCAAAGCCCAGGCAAACGATGGAGAGCACTGCTCCTTGGCCAGTATGCACCAACGCCGGCTTCACGTCGGAGAACGTTGGAGCCCCCCACAACGGCGAAACACGTGCGCGGTGCATTCAATGCCCAACAAGCCGCTGATGTAGCACTTTTCGTATATATGTTTCAGTTTCTAGTGTAACTGGCTTAGTGGTCCACCCGTAGTTGAGGACTGGAATGGAATGAACATGCCAAGAAGCTAATCAAGCCACCTGATGGAGCCATAGCGAGATCAACGCACGTGAGCTTATTCGTAGGTAGTTCTAACCAACAAAACCGTACATGCATTGAGGGTCCATCGTAATAACATGAAGATGGACGAATCTGTCTTACCGCCCGAAACCTCTCACGTTTAGGATTCACTCGTAAAAAGTGTGCCTTGTGCGTGCCACACTAAAATAGATAGGCTAGTGCAATGCTGTCTCTCGAGAATAGCGCTTGGGCTCAGGTTTTAACATATAAATGCTAGCTTCGGTTCATCGGAGGATGCGGTTGCAAAACTGTGAAACCGGCGGGCATTTCGGCTAGACCATGGCTGTGGCACTGCGGCTTTGTCTACTCGCAGCCGTCGCTGGTCATGTCGCGGCCTCTGTTATCGGTGATTACGTTCCAAGTGCTTGTACGACGTGCTGGCAACTGCAGAACTGCGAGGTACTCAACGGTCACGCCCTCCCCGACACGGTACTTGGCTACACACGGTCGAGCGCCTTGTGCGTTCAAGAGTTCTTAAACTTTCGTAGAAATGCGACGTCTCAACTATCAAAACAAGGTGTTTGCGAAGACATCGACAGAGCTGTGACGCTGCTCGAGGTGTTCGGGTCGGCGTACCAATATAAAGACACTCCCACGTGTCGAGCACTGGTGAGCTCATCGTTTGGCGTCACAAGAATTGAAGGCTCGTAGATTTACAGATTTAACTGCTTGTCGTGGGCATCTAAAGGCAACACATGCCCAAATGCGCCGCTGCCACCATGCCGCTCTATGTGCGTTGAAATTGCTGATACGTGCGTCTTCATGCCCATGTACGCGTTGTACCTGGCGCAAGTCTGTGGTCGGTTTCCGTGCACAACTGACACTGCGGTCGGTTGCATTCCAGGTAAAGAGCCTCTGCATTGACATCGTAAACCTTTATCGCTGGCAGGTTCTAATGAGCTTAATGCCGGCTTCAATCGGTGCACTCTCCATGACGACTATTTGAAGCTTCCGCTCTCACACGCCGCAAGAGGTTCGTCGTCTCACATCCATCGTGTCCGCAACACTGACTACCTTTTATAGGCCCTATAGCGATTTCCTGGAGAACTGCCCTTGTATTGGTTACTTTTACAGTCGTGGCATTAAACTAATGACTGATGACGACACATGGTCAATAGTATTCAGGTCGATGGAAACGTTGGGCAGCACACGCCCACGAACAAATCAAGTATTCAATGCTTAGCATGAAAGTTTGTAGACCCCACACAAGCGCCGGTGCAACTATGATCAACCTGGGTGAGTCGTCGTTCGCAAACCCTCCTTCGTCTTTGATCGCAACGACACGTGAAGTCGTTGCTTATCGCGAAAGTGCTGTTCGTGTGCATGAACCCATCTATCGTGGACACCCTTTTGTGATGCCGACGCAACAGACAGCATTGTGGTGCGGCACAAAAGCTTATATCGCTCAGCTCTCGAGGCGAATTGGTACATTAGAATCGTGAAAAAGCGGTATTTGAGTACTTTGTGAACAAATAATACATAAAAATCTTCAGATTCTTTAGTGCCGCATTTTGGTCTGAGAGCCAACGGACTTTTGAGGTTAGTAATCGGTGAGGCCACGACGAAGCGAGCAGTTGCTGTCAGGCACCGAGGACCAAAGAACTGGTCAGGCCAGGAGATCCAAAACATCACTCGTTCATAGGCGTGGACGACGGTATCTTTTTTTCAAATCGCCCTTGGGCAATCTCGGCGGCAATCTCAGATCGCGCGACCAAAACAGTTGAAGCGCGACCACTCGGCTACTTGGAGAATGCTCCGGAACACCACGAGAATTTGCCCACGACATAATTACATTGGAAAAATACACGACTTAAATAAAACGGCAGCTGCTTAGATCGCGAGCGGATCGTCGTCGTCCACTTTTTGTGTGAGCGCGGCTTCCTGCTCCAGGGCAATCTTGGCGACAAGGGCGGATTTGGCGAGCAGTTCGCGCACGCTTTCTTCGTCCTCTTCTTTGCAAGCGGACATACCAAGGAGGGAGTTCGACCGGCGTCGTTCTTTTTGGATGTAGCTGTGCGTGGGCTCGCCTGCCTCCGGTGACAGCGTCAAGAGCGTACAATCGACCGTAATATGATCAAACTCGCCACAATTGCCGCAGCGGCTTTCGCGTTTGCGGCTATCAGCTGTGCCGAGGAAAGCGCCACAGCCGTTGTAGTCGATGGGTCCACGCCGAAATACACCACCCCGCACTTGCAAATCCGAGAGGCTGCGGTTGCGCTGGCGTTCACTAAGGCCGGCCACGGCGTCGGCGTTCAGGAATGAATGGGCTCGGGTGAGCGGCGGAAAGGACGACGAAGGCTCGGGCACTGCTCGGGACATCCTGTTGCTTCAACGTCGCAAATGCGCAAGTGGGCGAGGTGGGGCAAGATCGCGGTCGTGACATAAGGAGGTATGCAGCTTCGATCTTCGGTTCCATCTGGTGCCATTGCGTCACCCAATAAGCCAAGCAATTTAATGCCTGAGATACTGCCGTCTCCAGTCCACCTCTCATACATTTATCTAGTGTAGTGCCAACGGCAATGAAAAATTAAAAACTTACTACGGAATTGAACTTTTGGGAAAGGACGAGAAGCTCGACAAGATGCTGGATTCTTGGCAGTGGGTTGAGCTTGATGCACCCCACAGTGGACGCATCGGCGTTCGGACCAAGAAATTGCAGCCAGGTCGCGGGATCTGCTGCCGCTGCTGACTGTGGCCTGCACATCGACGTCACCAAGCCTGAAGCGACGACTTAGACCACCCGAAAGTGGCATCGATCCATGGACGTTCCGAAAATACCGGCTTTTTTTGGTGCAAAATTCGGTGATAAAACCCCACCAACGGGACACACAGTCCATAATTCGAATTTTCCAACGAAAGTTCGATGCGATCTGATTGGCCATAATTCAAAGCGGGAGCCAATCACAAGCAGCGAGCTTGGAGGCGTACCGGTGACAGCGTGGTGGCATCGGCGCAGTTGGCCCACAGTCCCATGTGCAGGTGGTGCTGGCGGCTGGTGCCGAGGTTAATGAGAATGACGATGTGGCCGGTAGCTTCCCCAACGCTGGAAGTTGCGAATGGCTCGTGCAGACGACTGTTGTACAGTGTATTTGCGGGAGAGGACGACTTTCGGAGATTGCCGTGAAACTGGACGTTTTCCACGTGGCACCCCACGAGACAAGGGCAACATCAACTTTGCCGGGGCTTGGAAGAATTTCTTGCTCCATGGAAGTTGCCCTTTGGTGTCTCGATGGCAGCGTACGGCGGCTTGACACGATACTCTTTGTGAGCCGAAAAGCCAGCCGGGAACGACAATGTGGTTTGCCGGATTGTAGCGCCGGGAGTATGATCGCTGCATCATCCATTATCTGGCGTGCGGGTATGTCTTAGTCCTACCGTAGGACGAAGACGTCGCAGCAATCCGTTGCATGTCCTATCTTTCATCGCATTTCCCTAGTCCGGATGAAATCTTGTCGCGGTCACACCGGCTCCATTTTCATCTGTGCATGCGCACCTGGAGCTTGATGATGCGTTTCTCTTAGGATACTGCTGGCTATATATATTGAATAAAAATTAATGATGCACGCGGTGGTTGGGCAAGTCAATGCCGCGCTCCAAGCCCATCTCCATGCATTTCTCGACCATGGTCTTGTCGCGAGATGCGTACAGTATGCTGCGGAGGACGTGTCCGTTGAGGGTCACCATCCGCGAAGCCATGAGGTCGACGAGGCACGCAACGGTCATAGGGTCTGCCCCACACTTGTCGAGAATCTCCCCGACGATGTGCCCTGGGAGCACACACTGTGTGGCTTTGGCGTACTCGACGACCTCAACGACGTCTGCAGTGGACTTGGCACCGTGCCGAATAAGCGCAACTAGCGTTCGTGGTGTGAGCACCATGGACGCGCCGGCGCAGCGCCGAAAGAGCGCCATACTCTCGTCCGGTTGTTGCAGGACAAGAAAAGCAACAATGCCTGTCACGTCTACGGCGTGGCCGACGCTGTCCGTAAGTATCCGATGCAGCTCATTGTGCCCAAGCGCGACCGCGCGTGTCGCCGCCGGAGACAGCGTGTCGTTTTCTGCGACAGTGGCGCCGAGGACGATGCCGTTCGTCGGCACCAAGCCTGCTTCGAGGAGGTTAAGGAGGGCGTCGACGACACCGGCATCGTCACGCCCGCCCTTGGACAGAAGTGTGGTGGCCATGACGACTGGCAGTGCGACGCCGTGCTGAAGCGCGTACTCGAGCAGCCGCACGACGTATCCAGGCGTTCGGTGTACAGCCATGACCATATCCTTCAGCGTTTTGGACGTGATGCGTACGTCGGCGGCAACTAGTGCGTCGAAGAGGTCCATGGCGGCGTCATGTCGGCGATGGACGAGGAACTGCAAGAGGTGCGAGTGGCATGCCTCCGGGGCCACCGCGAGGTAGTCCATGGTCACCGTGAACCGCGTCGGAGGCGGTGTACACTGGGACTTCCAATACGCGTACAGGCGTAGTGCCGAGGGTACATCGTCGTTGCGAAGGCAAGCGCGAATGGCGGCATCGATATGCTGGAATGACGTGCTTTCGAGCTGGTCAGACTCGATCGCGACCCAGAGAAGACGCAGGAGCGTCGATAGACCGTATGAAGACACTGTCATGCCGCCGAATCCCGTTGCGAACACGTGACCAGGCAATGGTGCCTTGCTGTGGTGGGACAGAGAGGCGTCGACGGCTGCGCAACCGAGGCTATGTTTGCCCTGGTGAAAGAGCACCGTTGCCAGGCTTCCGAGCAGCGTGCTCGAGGCGTCCAGCGCCAAGAACGACGCTTGAAGCGCGACAAAGAGCGGTTCTGCCACGTCTTTGTTGTTGCAGAGTGCAAACTGCACCCACATGGACTGGAACTCAGGCCGTCCGGCCAGTCGCCCAAGGTTGTCAACCAGGTTGACTGTCGATGCCGGCAGGGTGTCCCGAACGACAGCCGCAATCGCGAGCGCTTCGGGTATCGCTTCGAGTTTCAGGCACGTATGCACAATGGAGGCGCCGAGGTGTGGGTATGTCAAGTCGATCTTGTTGTCGGTAGCGAGTGCGAGAAACGGCGCGATGAATGGACGTGGATCCCGCGCGCCGCGCTCGTCCGTGGCCTCACAGGATAGAAAGCACTGTAGCATGGCCTCTGGCGGGACCGTAATGCGCTGCTTTTGGGCCATCGCCAGCACTTGGAGCGCGGCGCGGGTCTCGCCAGCCTGTGTGACGGCCATGAGCATGTCCTTGATGGCCATCGCCGGTAACTCAACGTTGAGCGTTTGGTAGGCACGAAGAAGCGTCGAAGCTAAATGCACTTCGCGCTGCACGAAGAAGGCTGCTGTCTTGTTGGCGAGGGCTGGGTTCAACGTCTCAAGTGTCGCGACAAAGTCGGCCACGGCGTCGAGCTTGGAGCCCCCGGGCGCCCGCAGCGAGAGGGCCCGCCCAACGTCACCAGCCTTCAGGTGGCGGTGCAGCGTTTCGAGCCGGCCGGAAGACCGCGACGACGACACAAGAGACCGTTGGAGGACCCGTGTCGGCAAAAGGACCATTTTTGAGATTTGATACGCGCCGTCGAGTCGAACCAAAAGGTTTTCATTGGTCCAACCGCTCGCAATTTCGCTTATTTTTGCAGCGTTGAACCTCGCAGCAACTGCGCATACTATGCACCCACGGCCCGGCCCTCCCAGCAGAGGCCTCCGAAGGTGACGGCAGGCACAGGCATCAGGGCTGGCTACGCGTCTTGGCAAGGACGGTTGCGTGCGGAGTGGCCTTGCTGAGGCGCTACACGGGCACGGCGCTAATCTACTATCTGGCGCTTGACACAATTGGGTGCTCCGGCGACAGCATTGCAAGGAGATGGCGCTGTAGATCCACCGCGGACAGACCATCGTCGCAAGGTCAACTCGGCTATGCATTTGCACTAGAAAGGCTCCATGGCTAGTTAGAGATACATAATAAATTCAAATTCTGAGACCGAGCCCAGCAACTGCGACGCTGGAATCGCACGACGGGGTGCGTTGCCGTGCAACCAAGCACGGGAACGAGCCCGCCGTGCCAACGTCGTGAGTGGGCCCGCGTCTGCTATCTACTAGGGTCTAGGCGGAGAAAGATTGAAAGGCGCGCTGGAGGTCGTTGATGAGGTCCTGGACGTCTTCGATGCCAATCGACAGCCGCACAAGGTCTTCGGGAAAGGATCGCGCCTTGCGGACTTCCTCGGGGATGCTGGCATGGGACATGACACCGGGCAGCGAGATGAGCGAGTTGACAGAGCCGAAGCTCACAGTGATCTTAAAGAGCTTGGTCGTCGACACAACGTGCTGCGAGAGGGCGAGGCTCCCGGTGCAGAAGGTGATCACGGAGCCGGCACCGCGCGCTTGAGCCACGTGAATATCGCGGTCTTTGGCGGTGGGCAGACCGGCGTAAAAGACTTGAGTTACTGCCGGGTGCGCGTTAAGGTAAGAGGCCACACACATCGCGTTGTCTTGCGCAGTCAAAACGCGGAGTCCCATGGTCTTGATACCGCGCAAAAGAAGCCAGCAATCCATGGGAGCAAGGCCAGTGCCTTCGGCGTTTTGAACAAAGTAAATCTCACGGCACAGCTCGGGGTCTTTGGCAATCACAATGCCCGACATGGTGTCCGAGTGGCCGCAAACGAACTTGGTCGCCGAATGCATACAGATATCGGCACCGAGCACAAGTGGGTTCTGCAAAATCGGGCTCATCATAGTGTTGTCGACACTCAAGAGTGCACTATTTCAAAGACAATCTCAGAGGTGAATGCAAACGCAATCGTGACGTACCCGAACTCGTGCGCGACCTCGGCTAGAGCAGCAATGTTGCAGATGCGCTGCATCGGGTTGGTCGGTGACTCCATCATGACGAGGCGAGTTGTATCGTTGATGACAGTGCGAAGGTTTGCGGGGCCGTTAGGGCCCGACAAGTCCACGTATTTCACGTGCACACCGTTGCGGGCCGTGAGCTTGGAGAGAAGGCGGTACGTGCCACCGTACGAGTCGTCTGAAAGAACAATGGTATCTCCAGCCTTCGCAAGCCGCGAAATAGCCGCGAGCGCTGCCATGCCTGACGTAAACGCAAAGGCACGGTGGCCGTGCTCGATCTCGGCCATCTGACGTTCGAGTGCGGCGCGTGTCGGGTTACCACTTCGCGTGTAGTCATACGCGCCAAACTCGGTAGCCGACTTTTGCGCAAAAGTGGATGTCTGGTAGATGGGCATCGTAGCTGATCCGTGCGGGTCGTCCTTGCAGGCCTCGAAAGACACAAGCTTGGTTGAAAAGCCATACTCAACCTCGTCTTCGCTCTCCGACGGTGCGATGTCCTCGTTGCCATCGAGGTTCTTGCGACCTGCGGGCTTTGGCGACGGAGGAAGCTCACCCGAAGCAAAGGTGGTCACGTAGCTTCGCTCAAGCAAACTTTCAAGCTTGGACGGCGGGGCGTCCGGTACTTGGTTTGCATTGGGTTGGTTCGGTGGCGTGGCCGCCGCCGCGGCCTGATCACGCTCGAGAACGAGAGCCTGCTCGGCCTGGTAGAACTTGCGAGTCCGGAGGTAGTCGCACACGAGCTCAAACACCTCATCTTCACCCAAAGACTGCTGGAGCACAGACGACATGGCGTGGCCTCGGGCGAGCAAAATCAAAACTGCGCAATCGCCCGGCTAAGAATGGCTAGCCGCGATGCCATTGGTGGAATTCACCCAATCACCGTCGACTTGAAGATCGGCTAGCAGAAGTAGCATCCGGATACCGCACGACGGGTTTTTCACGTGTGAGAAATACACCTGGAAGCGCCAACTGCGGTATTATTCACGTGAATTATCACGCGACTAAAGATACTTTTCACCGCCGTGGAACCGTGCCCCTTACCCGGTGGAAACTGCCTCTGGCGCAGCCGCCATAAGAACAAAGGCTTGGTCAGCGGATGGATGGCCGGCGGCCGCATTCACGCCGTCAAATGGATGGGCGAGATGGCCTGCGTTACAGCAAAGAGGGCTCTTTTTATGCGTTTAAGGCGTAGCACATGCTGTCCATGATGCGAGGGCTCTAAATGCAAGTGTAATTGTTGTAAAGGCGTTAGTGCTAATGGTGCCTGTCATGTCCAAACCGGAACAGGACCTGATGCACGAAGTATGCGCACTTGACCCCTTGCTTTGGTGAATGGGAGAGACTTTAGTACTGCACCGCGCTCTGGGCGTATGGCCGACTTCCAGCCTCATCGCTCTGCTTCTAATATGCAGGGGAAAGATGTACACAAGGAGCTTTGGTGTGATTTCGTCCTCTCGATTGATGCAGCCGTTAATGCCTACTCGAAGACCTGATCAAACGGCAATCATGGGCAAAATCTGCTATTATAAATTTACTTGCAATGGCTCATGACTCAGGCTTTGGCGGAAGTGTGAATTCGTAGTCCATGACACCCACCTACACATGCCAATACTTCTTGACACCACTGGCAATCAGTTTCTCACCACTGGGTACTTGTCATAGTAGAAGGCGAGGGTCTTGTGAAGCTCCTGCACCTGTTCAGGGGTGAAATTGGCAATGTCGTCCGTGAGGTCCTTTTGCTCAAGCGACGCGATCGTCAGGGCGCGCGTGCAGGCCTACGCGTGGCATCCAGGAGGCGTCCCCGGGGACTTCAGCCTACCGTGCCAGCGAATATGTTATACCCGGCGCCCTTTTCGTAGAACTTCTTGCCGCTCGTGACGTCCAGGACCTTTCCACCCACGGCCAGAAAGATGGGTTTGGCCTCGTCCGAGCCATCGAAAGCCGCGAGCATCTCTTTCGAGAACTTGGGCAAACCTGCAGAGGAAGAGGTGGCACTGTCGCTGTTGGAGCCTGCGCGGTTGAAGATGAAGGGGCATGAGTGAAAGAAGGCCTCTTCGAGCTGCGGCCAAAAGACGCCGAGGATGCCGATGACGACGGCAAGCGCCAGCAGGTACCGCGATGACTTGGCCATGTTGCCGTCGAAGTCAACTCGGAATGTGCCCACAGGAAATCCTCGGCACCTGATTTGGTCATAAAAGGGTGTCAAATGCTCTTGTTTTGTCACAGAATTTCTGTTTCCAACTGCAAAGTGCGAACCAGGATAAATTCACGCAACAGGCAGGCTGTCTGCAGTGAATCAGCGGACAGTCATCGGGATGGCCTCGCTTCACCAGCGTACTCGGTTAGTTTTAGAATGTACTGGAGATCACCTACCGATAGCCAGCAGGATTGAGCACCGCAGAGAGACGGCTAGGTTCTGACACAATATTGTTGTTGGGTGTGGCTAGCCAGGGTTCGTCAGCAAGCCACAGGAGCGACACCAATAATAGCGCGGACAAGCCGCCGATGACCACCCGCCAGCCGACCATCACCGAGGCCGTCATCGCGGGATCCGTGTCGGGCATGTCCAGCGTCGTGGTCTGCCATCCTCTGGACACCATCCGCACGCGGCTGCAGCACAACGCATCGCGCTCCTTCTCAATGGTTGTCACAGGGACTCTGCGAAGTGAAGGCCTCCGCGGTCTCTACAGCGGCTTTCTCCCGCCGTTCTTTTCGCAAGCGGTGTACAAATCCGTGATCTTTACAACACAGGCCAAAGTACGTCAGCTCATCGCCGCGAACGTTATCGACCCGTCGCCGCTCTTTTCGACCATCGTCAGTGGTGCCGTTGCTGGGTAACCCTCTCTATCCATGTCGATCTCACCCCCGCTAGCGCGGTCAACGCCTCACTCGTGGCTCCTGTCGAGCTCGTCCGCAACCGCCTGCAAGTCCAAGGCACTACGGCGTCACAGCAGTACAGCGGGACGTTTGATGTCATTGCCAAGGTCATCAAACGCGAAGGTCCCGCCCCATAACGCCTGCCGCATGCTGACGTCGTTCGTAGGCGTATTGTCTCTTTGGAAAGGCTTATCGGCAACCGTGACTCGCGATGCGCTCGGTGTCGGTCTTTACTTCGTTGGCTTCGATCTGGCCAAGTAGGAAAATTGGTGCGACTCCAGACGCATGATCTCCATAGGACCCACCTTCCCGACGAATGGAACCCCACGAGCCGCGTCCTCGTCGCTGGCGCAATCGGAGGCATTTCGTTTTGGGCAATTGCGTTGCCGTTTGACACAGTACCCACGCCCGTTCAGTTGGGCGCTAATGGTCTTGGTAGATCAAGACTGTGATCCAAGTCAGCCCTCAGACCAGTCAGGGCATGGTTGCCACAGGCCTGGCACTCGTCCGCCGTGAAGGCCTCGGACGCATTTTCCACGGATGGCAGGCAGCTTTTTCTCGGGGGATCCCGGGTGCCGCCATTACGTTCTACGCTTATGACTCGACGATGGCATATCTCCTGCGCTAGAAAGGATCCAACCAACTCGATGACTCGTGTCGTCATAACTTTGTGCAATTTGTCGTTACTCGGATCAAGCACCCGACTTAACCGACAGACTTGGGCTGGTGTGCGAGGGTCACAGCGTGGTCCTCGCCGAAGACGAGCCGGCTGCGCTCGTAGGCGACGCTGTGGTGCGCCGCTGCCGCGGTGGCATTCCCATCGACGGCGTCCCATGCCTTGGCCACGTAGTGGAGCAGCTTGATGTGCACGAATGGCAAGAACGGCGCGAGCTCGTTCGTGGGCGGCACGGGGTCTGCAGCTCTGTGAAGCGACCAGTTTAGCCCCGCGGGATGACTGCTCAACGTACCGAAGTCGCGCTAAGGCAGCTTCCAGCATGCCAACGGACTGTCCAACGTAACCCATCTCAAGGAGGCATTGACCCAGACTTGCCATCACAAGCGCTTGGGCCACGGGGTTCTTCTCCACGTATTCAGCCTTTCGAAGAGTTTGGAGCTTGCGAAGGGCGCGGCCGTGATGCCCTAGCTTGATCTCTGCTGTTGCCAGTTGGTACGTGGCCTCCAGGGCGGTGAGGCTCTCCTCCATGCGGTGCTGCTGGTAACTACGACCGAGTAGTCAGGACTTGTTTGGTGGAATCATTGTACGAGTCAAGAGCGGTATGAAGGATGTCTTGGGCTTGCTTGGGTTCACCAAGCATGAGGTAGCATAGACCCAGCCCCAAGGACACGTCGCCGGCGAAGTTGGCGTGTTCTTTCATTTGCTTGGCGAGTTTGAACATCTGCAAGGCCCGCAATGGCAGCCAGTGTGTCCGATACATGTTGGCCAGGTTCATGACGATATGAAATTGAGCTATCATGGTAGGATTAGTGCGTGGAAATTACTAGGAGCACGAGTACCAGGGTGTTCGATTTTGTGCAGCGCGTCGAATGCAGTCTCGTAGGCGGCACTCAGAGCTTCGAATTGGCCGCCGCCAGAGCGGAGAGCCGAAGTTGCCATGAGGTTGATGGATGCTGCAAGGTTATACACTCCAAATAGCTCTTGGTTGCCTATCAGGTACAATCAGAGTCAAGACAGCTTGATACGATGCATCTACCTTCATCAACTTTCATTGCACCAAGGAGTGCTTCGTGAGATGCCTTGAACTCGCGCTGAAGCATGTAGGCATAGCCGAGGTCTGCTAGTGCATTGGCGTACAATGGATGATCTTTGCCCCGGGTGCGGTCAATATACGACTGGATGGTCGTTAGCATTTCAATGCCTCCGACCACATCGCCTTCTGCTAGCATGTCAAATGCAACGACGATATCCCGCTCCTTTTCAAATTCTGAATCGCCGAAAAGCGACTGCACTTCGAGCGTAGATAGCTTCTCGAAGGCTGCTTGGTCTTCTTTTGGAACGCCAATCTTACCGAGCACTGTATCCACTGGGTTTGTCTTTAGCATCTTGCCGCTGGCCTCCATGCCCAGCGCGCGGTTGAGGTCCGACCAGCGCATGCGCGGTAGGGCGTAAGGCTCGTAGGGTACGAGCGGTATGACATCGATTTCCGTGACACCGGCGGTGAACTGCTTCGCGACGACGGCGGTGGTGGCGACGGCGACGATGGCGCAACAGGTGCGCAAGGAAACCATGGCGACCGCGAGTCCAAAAATGAAGCTTTCACAGAAGAAGCGATCTTTGGAAATATCCGTTTTCGAAGGTACTTATTTAAAGAGTGCTGTCATGACAAAAGTTTCCATGTTTTCAGTTGATCGGTGCATGCTTCGGCGAAATTGCAATGTTTTTCTTTCGGACTACGCTGGCCTCTCGGGGACGCGGAAAAGGAAACTCTTGATATGTTATCTCAATCAGCTCATTTTCACAACTTATGATCGATGCAGTGTTCAGCGTTTAACAGGATGCTTGTCCTTGATTTCGTAATGTCGTAGTTTGCCCAGTTGCAAAATCCTTTAACAATTTTTCAATAGTGTTTGTTTTCCATTCTACTATTATTACTAGCTTGCTTTCCTGTGAGCCTTAGGCCTTAGGTGGGTTCTAGGTATAGTGGCTTTAACTTCACCAGATAATATGAGATGTACCAGCGATAAAAAGCAAACAAAAAACTGCTTGTCAATGCTTCATGATATTTTTCACGCTAAATGTTGATTGCAGGTACCATGAGGAGAGCATCGACCTGATATCTTCTCAGCAAGAGTAGAATCAAAACTCTTGTCCATTAATCATCGAAACAAGCAGCTACCACGAGCGTCGATGGAAGGCTTTTGAAGCATGTTATTTGAAAAGCCCCTTGTACACTGCACGACAAAAACATACGCACAACAAGACTTTTTCGAGTAGACCATCTTCCGCACTCATGCTTATAATGCTAGTTAGATATGATGTGTCATTTTCCATGCTCTATCGGACGTAATCGTTGTTGTTGTCGATTTCATGCCCCTTAATGGCGCTCCCATACTAAAGTCTGAAAAGTAGTAGTGACAAAATATACGCACAGTCATCGATGTCTACAAATTCCTATATTATGGATCTATTAAAAGGAAATCCGGGTCATTAGTAGTTTGTATTGTGGCGGCCGTTGCCGTGCAACAAGCGCGCCACAAGTGCCCACACGTTTTCGACCGGGATTAGATCCGGCGAGTGTGATAGCCAAACAAGAGGCTTAAT